>PVKU01003516.1:28617-176314 GCA_004027475.1 Anoura caudifer | reverse complement strand
AAAAAAAAAAAAAAAAAAAGGCTCAAATGGGAGAAAAAATCAAAGCCCCAGAGCCAGTTCATCTAAGTGACCAAGAGTTAGCCAACCCATCAGATGCACAGTTCAAAGCCCTGGTGATACAGAATTGGTTGATTTTGCTCACAAATTAGATGAACAAATGAAGGCTATAATGAGTGAAATGAAGGAAAATACACAGGGAACCAATAGTGATGGGAGGAAAACTGGGACTCCAATCAATGGAGTGGACCAGAAGGAAGAAACAACCAAACAGAAAAGAAGGAAGAAACAAGAATTCAAAAAAAATGAGGAGAGGCTTAGGAACCTCCAGGACATCTTTAAATGTCCCAACATCCAAATTATAGGGGTACCAGAAGGGGAAGAAGAAGAGGAACAAGGGGAATAAGAAGAGCAACAAGTAGAAAACTTATTTGAACAAATAATAAAGGAGAACTTCCCCAATCTGGCAAAGGAAATAGACTTCCAGGAAGTCCAGGAAGCTCAGAGAGTCCCAAAGAAGGTGGACCCAAGGAGGAACACACCAAGGCACATCCTAATTACATTAGCCAAGATTAAAATGAAGGAGAGGATTCTAGAAGCAGCAAGGGATAAGGGGACAGTCACCTACAAAGGAGTTCCCATCAGACTGTCAGCTGATTTCTCAAAAGAGACCTTCCAGGCAAGAAGGGGCTGGAAAGAAGTATTCCAAGTCATGAAAGTCAGGGACCTACACCCAAGATTGCTCTATCCAGTGAAGCTTTCATTTACAATGGAGGGGAAAATAAAGTGCTTCTCAGATAAGGTCAAGTTAAAGGAGTTCATCATCACCAAGCCCTTATTATATGAAATGTTAAAGGGACTTATCTGAGAAAAAGAGGATAAAAATGGGACAGTTAAAAGACAGCAAACTCACAGATTTTAACAACCAGACCTAAAACAAAAGCAAACTAAGCAAACAGCTAGACCAGGAGCGGAAACACAGAAATGGAGATCACATGGAGGGGGTTAACAACAGGGGAGTGGGAGGAGGAGAGGGGGGGAAAGGTACAGAGAACAAGTATCATAGATGGTAGGTAGAAAATAGACAGGGGGAGGGCAAGAATAGTGTGGGAAATGTAGAAGCTGAAGAACTTGTGACACATGAACATGAACTGGGGGTGAATATGGGTGGGAGGGTGTGTGCAGGGTGGAGGGGAATGAAGGGGGGGAATGGGACAACTGTAATAGCATAATCAATAAAATATATTAAAATAAAATACAATAAAATGGTAAAAGATTAAAAATGACAACAACAAAAAATAAAATAAAATAAATTGGAGCAACTACTGTAAAGAACATTATGACAATTCAAAAAATGAAAAACAGAGCTGCCATATGGCTCAAGAAATTCCTCTCCTAGGTATTTATCTGAGAAAACAGAAACACAAACTCAAAAAGATATAAGCAGTCCTAACCTGTGTGGCTCAGTTGGTTGGGTGTCACCCTACAAAGTGAAAGGTGCCCCCTTTGATTCCCTGTCAGGGCACATGCCTAGGTTGAGGGTTCGGTCCCTGGCCAGGGTGTGTACCTGAGGCAATCTATCGATGTTTCTCTCTCACACTGATGTTTCTCTCCCTCCCTCTCTTTCTCACTTCCTTCCCCTCTCTCCAAAAAGAAAATAAAGAAAATAATATAAAATAAAATATAAAATAAAATGAAAAGGCATATGCACCCCTATGGTGATCGCAGAATTATTTATAATAGCCAAGATATGGAAGCAACCTAGGTGTCCATCAATAGATGAATGAATAAGAAAGATATAGTTTATATATACAACAGAATATTACTTGGCAATAAAACAGAATAAAATCTTACCCTTTGTGACAACATGAATGGACCCAGAGGCTATTATCCTAAGTGAAATAAGTCAAAGACAAATACTGTATGATTTCAGTTATATGTGAAATCTAAAAAAAAACACACATACAAAAAAAGCAAAACAGAAACAGGCCCACTGATACAGAGAACAAGCTGAGGTTTGTCAGAAGGGAGAAGGGGAGAAGGATGGGTGAAATTTAAAAATAAAAAATAAAAAAAGAGCTGCTGACACCCCAAGTAAATGAGGATGAAAGCACATCTACTACATTTAGCAACATGATGGCCTTTTTTTTTTTTTTTTTTTGTCATTTCAGTTATTCACTTCTGTATAACACACAATCCCAAAATTTAATGGCTTGGAAAAAAACACTGCTACTTCTAAAATTCTCTGGTTAAAGTTTTATTTTAATTAAATATCAGTGAGTATGTATTACTAAACTTTTACTGATCTTCTCATAACCACTAGTACCTCTACTTAAACATCATACTAAGGAGGAAAGCAGAGTTTACTATGTAAAGTCTTTGTGGAATAGTGTGACTTTTTGTGGGTGACAATGGAGTACACTCATTATGAAACCCTACAAGAGAGCTACCTTGAATTGGTGTTGCTAGGGAATTATATACAGTGGACAAATTAATTTAATAAAACTATTGGTATTAATATTTTTAATAGAGCACTTACACAAACACAGGATACTCCTGGAGATCAAATAGCTTGCTGCCCTGTTACCTATCACAATACCCTTCTTAGGTGTTGATGTTATGCCCCAATATGCGCACAGAAAGTAGAAGTACACAATCAGAGCATGCAGATATCATGTCCACAAAGATAAGATAGGAGCAAAAAGAGAAAATGATGTGGGTATGAAATATCAACACTTACCTGCTACTTGGTAATTCCATATGCCATGAAGAAATTTGCTTTACTGAACTTAAAATACTGTTTTTATTTAGCAACTGAATTGACATTTAAGAACTATCTACCTGGCCACGAAATAAAAACTTCTAGCATCTTTTTCAAAACAAATTGGGGAAGAAATTTTTATCCTTGAAATTTCTACACTCTTCAATTCTTATCCGTACTATTTATCTACTACATCATCACAATTATAATTTTTTAGGAAAGGGAAGGATGTCTAAAAATACTGCTTTCTTCTCAATAAAAGGGAGACAGCTTTTCCTCCTTAGAGTGATGCTGTTCCCAATCATTTCTTATTCTGTGAACCTCTTATTTTGAATAAAAAGTTACTAAATCCCATTTTGTAGGGCAACATTTCTTATATGACAGACAAATCTTTCAAAGTTTCTAATATCATGTACTTTCTCAAAAATTGAAATGCATGTCTATGGAGAAATTTACCTTTTTGGAAATGCAATACTATACTGAGACTTTTGCTTTTTAATTAAGATTGGAAGCAATTTATTCTTTTTGATCTTTGCCTCTTTACCATTTTATTAGTTCTTTTTTCCTTTCTTTTTATTTCTCATTTGATTTTTCTTTTTTCTTACAAATAACTTATGTTTATCATTTCTCAGTGGCCTAACATGGTTAACGCTTAAGTATTCCTAATGGACTCCTAGCAGGACTATGTTCTATTTCTCAAAAAAGCTTTTGCAAGGAAGCTAAAGAGGAAACAAAAGGATTTGAAGGAACAAATATATTTTTCTGTTATTATGTGCCTGAAAGGAACCTGCCACCTAGAATAAAATCTTTTTAGTTCTACAGTATGACTAATTATGCATGAGTTTAGACCAGAATCCCTAATGTTCAAAGAAAACATATTATGCCATAGAGTAGAGCCATCTTTCATTCTTAAGAATTGATATAAGAGTCAGGTAGTTTAGAGTCCATTTGCTCACTGTACACAATAGTTTCATATAAGCTAAGAAACAAGGCCATAAAGAATTAATTCAGAACAGTCCAGCATTTGACATACAACCATAAGCTGTCTCACAATGCACTCTCTAGCAAACCCCAGCTTTCCTGAACCTCTGATAATAAAATTGTCTATTTTTACACCAAGAAGGTTGGGAAAGCACCAAAATGTGCATATGGTTGTGTGCCCAGGCCAGCTTCAAGGAGTTCCTACTGTGAGACCTAAAAAATTCTTACAAAGTTGCCTAAAATTAAAAAACCAAAAATGTCAACATGACCTGTGGTGAGTCCCTTCGCTAAGTGTGTCTGTGACAGGGTCAAGTATGCTTTCCTTACTGAGGAAAGTCATGGTGAAGGTGTTGATGTCACAAGCACAAAGTCAGAAAGATAATTTTTTTAAATGAAGCTTTTTGCATAATAAAAGAAATAAAAATGCTTTCCCAAACAAAGAGTTAATAGTGGCTGCATCCAACAGATGCCAGGCAACAATAGGAGGAGCTTTAGGTTTTTGCTTAGTATTCTGCATCTTCATCTTTAGTTATTCTAAATGCTTCCCCCCCAAAATTGAATGCACATCTTACCACTGTTTTTAAACTCCAAGAAAGACAGTTTGACAGTAAACATTAAATAGAACAGCCCAAGGGAAAAAAATTTTGTTTGTTTCTCAATGGAAAGGCAGAGCCAAATTAATTGTATCTCCCAGAATCAGTCTGTAAAAGTGTAAAAAAGAATGTTAACATTTCTGTGGTTTATATTTCTTTGATAAAAAAGGTGGTGGACATATCCCCTGTCTCTCGTACAGCTTTAGGCTGTAGGAGGTTGAGGGTGAGCAAGAAGAACGAGGGGCGATAAAAGTAGTGTGAAAACTATTTTTTCTGGAGATAATCTAAAGGTCATGAGATTTCTGGTTTATTCAGAAAAGAGATGAAATCTTTGCCTATCTCCTAGCCCCATTTCTTAAACACAAATTCACTTTAAAGAAGGAAATTCTCATTCCTCCAACATAGGCTATGTAGGAATCACACAGAATTCTTCTGAACTTTCCTAAACTCAAGTCAGAAGTAATAAAGATAATTTCTGTATTCCATTACTTTGGAACTAAGAAGACAGGAGAATGTAGTAAAAAGGGGGGAGGGGTGGTAATGCGTGTGTCTGCAGGGTCTGTGTGAACTGGCGTGGCAGGAAAGTAAGGCCACTGATCACAACAGTCAGAGTCAGACCTAGGGATTAATTTTCTGGATGAAGTTGCCAGATCCCTGCGCTGTTGGTGGGGGGAAAAAAAGAACTCTTGCTGAAGAAAAGATGTCTTCCTGATAAGGTGTGGCCTAATTGTCCAAAAATGGTTACCAATAACTAGGTATTCTACTTTGCCATCAAGCCAAAATCTGCTAGGTTTTTTTCCCATTGTTTGTCATAATATTTGATTCCTTTTACTAGACATCTTTCTCCTTCTTCCCTATTGTTTTCACAAACAGTTCCAAAAAAGGAACAAATCATTTGGAGCTAATTATAGATCTAGAAAAACAAACAAGGTCATTCTTAGAGACACACAGAATCAAAAACATGTATTGCTTGAAATTTTATATCCCCATATTTTAAAGTCAAACTATGCCGAACACTACTAACGATAAGTTAAATAGAATACAACAGGAGTATTTACAGTCCAATTATACTATCAAATGAAAAAAGTAAACTATTTCCTTGATGTCATAAATGCTGTTTCCAAATAGATGTTTGCATTTTCCTGATATATAACTATTCCTTCTAAACAATTTCTTTTCTGAAACATGCAGTTAACAATGCTTTTGATAGAAACTGTGTTTAAAAATTCTAAAGACACAAGTTAGCATGTGACTCATACTCTTAAAGCTTAAAGAAAAGACTACACACACACTTTGCAACAGATAAGGGACTTGGAAGAATTCAGCAGCCAAAATGCAGATATAAATATTTCTTGCTCTGTTCTTCCATATGGACAAATAGAATATGGTTGAATAAAGACAATTGTTATTGTTTTTCTCATCACAGGTCAAGTTATCCCTGAGGCTCTTGGCTTTGCTCTCAACTAGCAATATAGAACAAAAGCACTTTGCAACCTCTTGTAAGGAAGTTCAAACTTGAACTCATCACTATTTGACACAAATTAAAAGCTGGATTCGTAGACATGTCATTTGTACAGAACTGTCTAAATTTTATGGCGATTCAGTATTTCTTTAGCTTTTGTGACATCTACCCCTACATTAGGTTAAACCACTAGACCTCTTAGTGGTCAACTGCAGAACTTCTCAGCATACACACATATGTAATTTGTAATGTCAACTGTCAGGGAAAGATGGTAAGTTTGATGAGGGCAGGGGCTACTGCTCTTGCTCAATAGCGTTTTTGACCTGTTGCATTGCTACGTGATACATAGAAAACACTCAACAGATGACTATTGAGTGAATGGACAACCTTAGACTTGCTTTCCCTGACTTGCTTTATCAGGATGCTACATAACATATAACTAGTTTTCATTACACTGATGTGTATGTTCACCATAGGCTACAGTTGAAGAACATATTTCCCTGAATTACACAAAGTTCTCTCTACAAAGACCCAGGAGATAAATTTCCGCAAAGCCTGTGTAGCTGTAATAGTTGCAGGTCTTCTAAAGAATCAGTTTATTCTCTTGAGCTGCCTCTTGGAATTAGTTTCCATCTTCGTGTTGGCTACCAGAGAGCTTAGGACTAAATGTGCTATCCATGACTAACCAGTCCACAAGGTCTCACAGTGGGCATTTGGTGCTGTAGTTACATTCCACGCTCCACCTTCCTTCCTCTGGCTTTTCCTTGGCTTCATTTCCCTCAGTTAGTTGTAAATTTATGTTATATATCTTTGCAAGCCACCTTAATATCTGTTTGAATCAAAGTAGGGCATAAATAAATTGATTTTCCCCTTCATGTAGAAGTTACTAACTTTGTTGAAGCAGATAATGGGCAAAGGGAGACAAAATACAGATTTAGGCTATATATAGCTGATTTTAAGAGACCTTAAGGATACCTTGTGAAGGAAAGATACTATTTCAACCCCACGTTGTATAGTTTTAGTTTTATGTACAGCACCAGGCAGTTGCACAGTGTCAACCCTTTTTATTGTTACATCCATTCTATTAATGTTGTAGAATATTTAAAAATAAAAACAAAGGAATGTAACTGGATCAAAAGAAGCTTAGTTTTTACTTATGGTCATAACTTTAGGAACAAGGAAATTTGATGAAGCTGTAAACATACATGGGAAATATTGCTAACCAGTAGATAGAACCACCTCTTGCTATTAAGTTAGGTTTTGAGATACAGGTTCCTTCTCCTCACCTTCATCCTCTCTTTCACAGAGTAAATGATCAATTTTTCATGAGAAGTAGTTTTTCAGGAGATAGAGAAATAGACTAATGCTAGATAAGATCAAATAATCACAATTTTTCTAAGCACTAATACTTGAGTTGAAAGTTTATTCAGAGATGCAATTGTACTTATCATAATCTGACACAATTATGATAATAATTCATCTGAATATAGAATATTTCCATTGCTACCCCTACATCTACACAAGTACATTGAACTGAAAGGAAAAAATAATGACAAAGGAACACATACACACACTTACATACACACAGCCATCTGCTCCCAAACAGCAAAGACTTCTCTGCCACGAGAACCATGCCCATCTCTTCTCCAGGTTCAGGTAGAGAACTACTGTCAGTCTATTTTAGCACGCCCGTTTAAATTCTGCACGTCTTTATAAATGCAGTTATCATTACCATTGTTGCCTTATCACTCTCCATGATTGCTCTCTTTCAGTCAAGTACAAAAGCAGTCTGAATATAAATGTTTTGTCATAAAACTGCTATTCAAACAATAAAAAAGGGTTATAATAGTACTAAAAATAGTTTACCCCCAAGGCTGCCGCATAGACTGGCAGTGTGCAGACTGAGGGGCACAAAACTCCTCCACTATCCTCTGAACTCTTCCACTGCTTCTGCACCCATATCTGCATGATTCTAAAGATAATTCAGATATCATCTCATGGCTGGTATATCCAGAACCTTTTTAGCATAAGATTTAAAAAAAGATGCAAGTTATCTTTAGCAATATTATCATTACTTTAAAAACATGGGATAATTTAGATTGAATGTTTGCATGTTTCAAAGACAGAGTGACTATTAAGTTTGTTAGTTTGGGGGCAGACAAATAAACATGTAGTGCATACACAGTGCACTTTCTTACCATATGTCATGTCTATGTATGCACATGCATTACATACACACATGCATATATCATATAACATGTGCATATACTATACCTACATATAGGTACACATATCTATAATATATGCACATGTATATCATGTATACATGCATATAATGTGTATATACAAATGTGCACATGTGTCCTGTGTATCATGCATATATACACAGATAAAATCTCTACTCTGAAAATGTTTTTGTTGGCATCAGGACTGGCTGTGCACTGCCACCCAGGGGCCATCTACAACATTTTATTCAACACTGCTGTCTTCCCAAATGCATACTGGACAGTCTTTCATGATAGCTGTCAGCTTCCCATTGCACTTCCCTGTAGCTTTCGGTGAATGCACGTTGCAAGAGAAGCAGAGAAAAGAAAGAGAGAAAAGAACGCCCAACAAGCAAAGGACCACCTGGAAGGAAACAAATGATACTGACGAGGCTGACAAGCAGGAATAAGAAAGAGGGAAAGAAGAGAAGGAGGGGGTTTATCAGGGCTTCATGCCTACTGCTCTGGGTAAATATCCCTCCTTGCAACAATAAAGACAAATAAAGTACAAAGAAAGGATAAGCAGAAGATTACAGACCTGGCCGGTGTTTGATAAATGGCACTCTACTTCACTCTGCTTATTGTGTACTTCATACCTCACTCCTGAATATGGAAGAGAATTTTATTAAAGATTTAGCCACGGTGGTGGTGGTGACTGGCTCACAGTAATTTTCCTACAAAGTAGTTTAATCTATCACAGGGCAGACAGAGCACCTTCTCACCATGTATCATATCTGTCTATTGAGTAAGTGCTATCCAAATCCAATTTCTTTTTATTTTTGGAACCTGTGATGCATATTCAAGATACACTTCTGTTTTGTCTTTGTCCTAAATTGGGTGCTGTATGAGAAGCAGGAGTAGGGGCAGGACTAATAAAAAGGAAATCTGCACTTTATGGTTTCTGTATCATTCTGGTCATTTTTTTGTGTTTTACAAAACTAAATTGCATAATTTCAATGGCACATGATATTGGTCACATGTGGAGTCACCAAGGCCTTTCATATTTATGGATATGAATATGAAGTATTGCACCACTGATTATGAAATGAACTTAGAAAATCATTGTGGTCCAGTTCTAGTTTTGAGCTTTGTGGAGCACATAGGAGTTGTTCCATCCAATAATGAGATGACGTGTGCAATAATAGGGAAACTATTTCAACCAAAATCATTCAGCAGTTCATTAGATGGTAAAATGTGAATGCAGAAGTGTCATAAGCAAGGCACCCTCAGAGTGCTCTGCTGTGGAGTCACAGAAATTAGAAAAGCCCCACGAGGTCACGCACTTCATCTGTCCTTGGTACCAGAGTGCTCTCAGCAAAACACTTCCAAATGCAGAGTCCATGTTCCCATCATGGAGTTCTATTATCTCTCCTTTCATTGCATTACTTTATTCCACTATGATGAATTGTTTTCTAACCTGACAATTGTTTCCTTTAAATGCTATTAGTATTTTTGTAACAAATAAGTAATTCTGCCCTTACCAAATTGTAACATATTCTTGCAGTTCAGTTTTATCCTATTTATAGACTCTCTAAAACTGACCTTACACATATTTTTATAAAATTATAAGGCTAATTAGCATGCATTTTGGCCAGCAAATTTACATGTAGAATCACAACTATTATTGTTTTACAGTCCCTTGGAGGACCCAGATATTGCAGACACAGTCAGTTCCCACACACCAGCAATGTAAAAGGTACTTCTCTTTCATTTCCAAGCTGTTTCTACCCTCAACAGCTCAGACCCTATCTTGTCTGGCCTCAAATATGAACACAGATTTCAGAAAACATTAAAAGTAATTCTTTATCAGGAAGACTTTGAGCTTCCTCCAACCTAGCTCAAGTCCTTCAATTTAAAAATGAAAAAATAATTAAATTTTAGAGGGTAATTTGTCTATATGGTCAAACAACTGATTAATTTACAATTAGAAGAAAATAGATATTAAATCTAAAAGGCCTAGTTTCAGGTCCTACCTCTGCAGTTAACTAGTCCTGTGACCTTGAGTAAACCATCAGCTGAGCCTCAGGTACTTGTCTGTAAATGGAAATAATAATGCTGAGCGCATGAGTGTGTTATAAGAATCAAGATAAAGTATTTAAAATGTAATTATCACCAGGCCTGCCACACAGTAAGTACTCAATAAATGATATCAATTAGTCACAGATCTGAGCCTAGAAACATTGGTTAATGGGGTTTGTACAGCCACACTTACTCATGCCACCTATCATCTCTCTGCCACCTGTAACTTGTCTATTAAGAATCAGTGCTTAGGATAAAGACAAAGTGAAGCTTTTATCTAAAACTAAGTAGAAAGTTTTCACTACTTTCCTAAAATATATTGACAATAAATTGTGAATTTCTATTTATCTGAAATAAAATAAAATATTTTCTAAACATTAACATAAATTAATACTGTTGTGTTTTCTGTATGTTTTTGTTTTAAAATAAAATAAATATTATAAAATAATACATCCAGTGAAGAAACATCAAAGTACAAAAAGAAAAAAGCCATTCATAAACCCACTATCTGGCAATAATTGTTTTTAATATCTTAGTGAAAAATCTTTATAAAATATATTTTAAATTATTTCACATAAATTAGGTTCATCATATACATGTTATAAAGATATAGATTATATACTATTCCATATCCTAACTTTGTCCCAATTATAAATAGGGGACATTTGTCTATACCACTATATATTCTTGAAAATATAAATTTTAAGTGGTATATCATAGGGATTTATCAGTACTTTGTTTAACTCCTCCTCTATTCTAAAATATTTATACCATTCTCAGTAACTCTGCAAAAAGCTTCCTTTATGTCTCTGAATTCCTTTGAATTAGAATTTTCTGTCATTCATTAAACTAAAATTTCCTTGAAACCATAGCTCTTGTCCAACCTCTATTTGATTTTACTGCCAGCATAGTGTGGATATTCAATAAAACTAATCTAAGAAATATATTCCTATTGATTAATATTCAAAAAATAGTTCCCCTTACAAACACTATGAAACTAATTCATATTGTGAGATTCATACTATTCTGATTTCTTATATTGACCTAAAAAATTTTCTTCAGGAAATTTAACAATTATGCTAAATAGGCTCCTCTCTGAAAATTTCCTCTAGAAACTATAGACTTCCATAAATATCCACAATCAAGACAACTTCCTAAATTAAAATGTTTTGTTAGTCACTTCAGTGCCTAGATGACTAACATGAAGAGAGAAGAAGGTTGACAACTGGAAAAACTGTCCTGTTTTGTAAAGATTATACAATTGCTCACATCTTTTAGATGCCACCTCCTTAAAAAACAAAAAACTAACATTGATTAGTACTTCTGATAGGTGTTTCATCTTTTAAAAAACATAATTACCTTAAACATTTACATGACTTGAAGATGTGCATTTGTGATGGTAAAAGAAGAAACTTGACATTTAAAATAATTTTGGATCTGGTTATATTTTGCTTGCTTGTTTGTTTTGTTGATTACATTCCACTTATAGGTGAGATCACATGACATTGAAATTAAGAACAAACTGACCAGAGGAGAGGAAGGGGTAACAGCAGAAAGAAGGAAGGGGAAGCATCTCCAAGGAACATGTATAAAGAACCCATGGACAGAGCCAAAGAGGGAAAAATTGAGGGTGGCAAGTGGGGGTGGGTGGGGCAGGGGGAAGTGGTGGCAGGAAAATGGAGACAACTGTATTTGAATGACAATAAATAATAATAATATTTTAATTATAAAAATAAATAAAACATGCTAAATGAAAATAATAAAATAATTTTGGATCTGATGTATGCCAACTGCACTGGTCTTGGAAACTTCCTATTGGAGGATTAATTTGAGAGCAATTTTGAAGAATAAAGCACCAAATTGCATCATGCTGAAGAAAAAAAAAGAACCACAATGTTGACCATTTTAAGGACTGTAATTGCCCTTGAAGGGAAAAATGATCACAAAAATATTTACTTTAAAAGGAAAAAATGATATATAAAGCTTTTATTTTTAAAAGAAGATCTCAATTACACATGTTACACTAATGCTGTAAGATATTTTCTCTATTCATACTCTTCAAATGCCTTCTAGTCTGAGTATTCCAAAGCAAAAAGCTCTCTGTTGGCAACAAAAGACTTTTATTTTAATACTTCTTTATTTATATTCAAAGCAGGGTATTTATAAGGCATGAGGCACAGTTATAATGAAAGATGTTAGTGCATTCTGGAAACTATGAGTTTTTTAATCCACTCTTTTAAGATGCGTAAGATGCACTCCCTAAACAGAAGCTTCTCACCAAAAGTGAAGATTGAGACCTATTTAAGTATAGTTATGGAAATGATTTAGACATTTATAAAATAAGTTCATTTTCACACTTCAAATATAATCTGATACCAGGGTCAGCAATACAATTAAATAGATCAGCAGATGACATTTTATGACTTGCTCAAGACCGCACCTACTACCACACAGCGCCACCTGGCAGAGGGATGTGTCACCGTGGCCTCCTCTGAATAGAGTCACTAATTGATACACCACACTGTGTTCTGAAAGTGCCCAACCAAAGTTGACCTCATTAAAAATGGACACATTCAAATACCAAGTTTCCAAAGCTGGGGATTTTGCTCACTTGGTTTTTGTTATTTGTACTTTTAAGCGTCTTAATTTAGAGCACTTCATTTTCAAAAGACATCTTCACTGCAGCTGATCACAGCTGATGATGATGAATGGATCTACATTTTTCAAAAATAATTTCTCATCAGTTTTCATGGAGATTATCACAATAAGTTAATTTATGACAGGGACACAAAGAAATAGCCAGTGTTCAGATGAGTGGAGCTGTACACCTCTTTGGAGAAGGAATAATAAAAAAACAACATCAAAAATAGTAACTCTTATATCTATATGCTTGAGTCATTCCAATTTTTATTTATTTATACCCATAAAAAACCTTTATATTTGTCCTCTGGTATACATTTAAACACATGGTTTGTGCTTATTAACATGAACAAAATCTTACTAAGTGCTTTGACCTTTGTCTTTATGATTTACTTGTAAACTGAATACCTGTAAACAACTAGATACATTCACAAAACAAACACTTAAATAGTAACTATTTCTATAATCTAACCAAAAGTCACATTCCCATTTCTTCACAGCTATACTCAAAAAATGGAAGGGGTAACGAGATGGGAAGGAACTGATGGTGATTCTCTAGATTTCCGGTACAACTAAAATTTCAAAAATAATACTGTCAACTCAATGAGCAAAAAGCATAGCTGGGTTTCTGTTCGTATTTAGCTCAATAGACGGTTCTGATTGGAGAAGTCAGCAGCCCTCTCTGTGTTAAATTAGTTTTGCCAGTCTTAAAACAGAATATTGACACCTCCTAACTTGTAAGGCACTTGTCACTTAAAAAAAAAAGAAAATATATTATTTTTGCTTTGTGTTTTCTAGTCTTTTCTCCTATAGATTCTCAAAAACAAAAGTTTAATTCAGAACCAATCAAAACATTCTCTGCTCCAGGATATTTAAATGCTGACAAGTGTGTGCCCAGTAAAAATGTTACCTTACAGGATGGAGGGTAGAGCATTTAAGATTATACACCCACATTAGAGATCTCTTTTCCCCTTTTTCTTTAGAGTCCTTATAATAGTGAATGAAATAGAAGGAAGATGTTATAGGAAGGACATACTTATTGGAAAGTAGCTTAAATCACTTCTTGTTGATGCACATCCCCTCTTCCCTCAAAGTACAGGTTTGGAGCAGCAAAGTCACCACACTGGAGAAGAAAAAAGGCAGACAAAAGTGGCATTCTTCCCAGCCTACCAGTCTGTGCTTCCCAGACGATGTTAAGGATGAGCCCCTTTGTGTCAAAGTGGGAGATACAGAGGAAAGATGGCTTATTCAAAAGCCTTTTTACCTCATTTTCACATAAATGAGTGACCAGCCCACTGTGGTCACCAGACCTGAATCATAGCCTGCAGAGCTGCCCTAAGGGTCTGCTCTAAGCAGAAAGGCCCCAGGTTTACATGGCCTGGATACATTTGGAAGAAAAAGTTTTGTACATTTCTCTGCAGGTTGTCTGTAGATCATCACTGCTTAATAAATTCATGACTAGAAACACAAATATGTGTGTGTGTGTGTGTGTGTGTGTAACAACAACAAAAATAACCTCTCATATCCATATGTTTAAATCATTCCAGTTTTTGTTTATATGTCTATACCCAAAGAAACATTTATATTTGTCCTCTGGGCATGTATTTAAACACGTGGTTTGTGCATATTATCATGAACAAAATCTTACTAAATTTTTTACCTTTCTCTTCACAATTTGTGTATATATATATAAACATGCAGTATGCATTGAATACTTCAGGGTCCTCACTTCACATCCTTTTGGACAACCTTTCTACTCCAACTTTGGCTGAGGGGTCCAGCTGCCTTCTGGTGACTTGGTAGAGCCTCACCTCAGGGCCACCATATGTCTCTAGGAAAACTGGCTGGATCTCACATTTAAAATGAGGTCCCACATTTTCATTTCCTTCTGGGCCCCACAAAGCATTAAGAGCTTCAAAGTGTGACTGCAAAGATCACTAACAGATCACACACCCATTAAGCCAGCCCTGTTGTCTTGTTTTACACAATTAAACTTCTATGCTGTGACCCCAGGTGGGCATCTGTTCAACTAAACCTGGAAATGCACAAGTTAACACCTACGGAGAAATTCTTGAGCAGTGAGGGATGGTAGCTAGTAGATAAACATTCCCTTCTTTCATCCTTCAGACGCACATATTATTCTGAGGTATGTACTACAGGGCTCCTCCGGATTCTCTAGCAGGTTGGAGCCCTAAATACCCACGGTGCAGCTTACCTTAATGACATAACCCTAGATGGCCATTCCCTTCCTGCTTGTTCGCTTACCCCTGTTCCTTAGGATCACTTCCTAAAATAAACTATCTGTGTAAGAGCCCTGGCCTCAGGATCTGCTTGACAAAAATGAAATAGAACACATATGAGATGGGTGAGGGTGGATGAGAATATAAAGTAGGAGGTTTGAAAGCTGTAACAATAGGAACAGTGCAGGTGAATAAAAGATAATTTTGGAAATTAGAAAACAGGATCAAAGGAACTTGACAACTGATTGAATATGAGAGATGAGAAATATAACTAAAAGTTTTCTTATTTGAATGAATAAATGATTGGTGACACTATTAACCAAATTAGGGAACTCAGAAGAAGAGAAATTGAAATGTAAAAATAACAAATTTGTGATCTGTCAGTGAAAATGTGTCAGCATCCAGTTAAATTTGAGTCTGAATTCAGTAAACAAATCTAACTAAAAGGCATAGTGATTAATATAACTATAAATGCACACATAAACACCTATTAAATACAGAAATGGAATTAGAATAAATTTTAGCCCAAAATTATTATAATGTCATCCTTTCTTTGTTTTTACTACTTAAAATCCTGAGGATAACCTATTATGCTTTAAAATACTTCCATAAGAATCATAAATACAATGGGAAGAAAAAATGGATCAATAATTGTTATATTGAATAATTTTAGTGTGAAATATCTCCAAAATCAATATTTAAAAATCTCAAGGTTATTATATTCATTTTGCCATTATTCCATCTCTTCAAAGGACACAACCTATTTGAGAATTTAAATAAATTTAAACTTTTATTAGGAAAATAAAACATTAATACTATGAAATTCTGGGGATCTGCCAAAGTTGTAAGTTTCCAAAGGTTTTCCAACTGACCCCAGATATTTGGCCAAGAACCATAAGGTAAATTTTTCTTTAAGTAACATTTACTGTAAAATTCATGTAATCTTTCATTTCTACAGAAAATATATAGCAAGTTGGTTTTAACGGGATGGCTCAAAAGAAAGTTGGTTTTAAGGGAATAGCTCAAAATCAGCTAGAATTAGAATTACCAAAGTTGGCTTTATTGATCTATCTAGGAATTAAAATCTACCTGAATGTTTAGAAGTTACCCTTCTCTGGAATTTATTATCCACATATGTAATATCCTCACAAGTCTGTCTTGAAATTGTATGTACTTTCAATGTTACCAGTCTCTTCTGAGGGTAGAGCTGTCCACATGAATCATAAAGAAAGGAAACTGACATGGAATATAAGGTAACTTGTTCTTTTTTTGCAACCAATATTTGGAACCTGTTACAGGTGGTCAAAACCAAGACAAGACACTTGAGCTGAAAAAAATCAAAGAGACATCTTAGCCAAGATTAGAATCGTGGTAGACATGAGCCAGGTCACGTACATGGGAAAACCTTCCTGAAAGCCTGTGAAACATAAAACATCCTGGAACTTTGAGAAAAATGAAAGGTTTAAAAATGAGAGGTAGGGACACCTACTTTAAAAAAGGTACAACAAGAGACAGAGTAATAAATTGAACATCTAATTTAAGGTATCAAAATGGCAAAAGTTAACATCTGTAATGCTAAGAAATTAGCTATAGTGTGTGAGGGCACATGTTTATAAAATAAACATGCATCCAGAGTAAATTGTTTTATAGATCGTTAGTATTGAGAATAGATTTTTTTAATCTTTCTAAATCAAGAAGGAAAATAAGACAACAAATCCAACACAAAAATGGAATAAGAACATGAAGAGAACACCAGAAAAGAGGAATTATTAATAGTGCTAATAATTACAACAAATATTTTAAAAATATACTCTCATTAGTAACCAAGGAAGTATAAATTAAAACAACAAGATAGCATTCATCATTTATAAGATTGGTGAAAAAAAACTTTAACTTCTAAATCAATGAGATATTGGACAATCTCAGAGAATGGTCATTTTGGGGTACTAATTGTAGGCATATGAATGGAATCAGCCAAATCAAAGGAAAATGTGGCAATATCTATTTAAACTTAAACTATGCATTTCCTATTACACCAAATTCCACTTTGAGGTATTAAACATAGAGAGAAATAGACAGATGCAAACAAGGAGACGTGTACAAGGATGCCCACTGAAACTTGTTTGTGATAGCAAAGTTGTGATGTGTAAGAGGGTCCAGCAGAAGGAATGCCTGCCAGAGTGTGGTTGGTAGGGTAATAATATGGGTGCAATAATTTCTAGTTTTAACTTGAACATTTCACCTAAAATGTCATATGGTGTGCTTGAATGTGATACTGTTAGGTTACTGAATTACATGCTTATGATTTTGTAATTAAAAAGGGGTATTTTTGCTGGACCCTCTATAAATCCATTAATATATAACACAGAATCCACTTACATATACTGTTGGGAACTGCCCTGCCTGGTTTCAGAAGCTGTAACCCCCCCATGGCTAAGGCTGAGTGAGCAACCTTTGGACCATAAGCCACTGAGACAAAGCTTATCTCCCTATCAGGGGTGCCACCTCTGACCCTTTTACTTCACCTTGCCTAGCCCCCAATGCATGATTGGTTAGCCAATGACGAGTAAGATTCCTCAAGGGAGGGATGACCTAAGACAGAAATGATCACAGGGGACCCTAGGGAAGACTTGGGGGGCTACAGCAAAAGGGGCTGATGGACCCTTGCCTTTCGGCTTTGACATAGCCTGAGTCCTCATTCCATCTGTGAGAAGCCTCCTAATCTCTTGGCTGCCTTACTTCCCCTGCCTGACTTAAGCCTGAAACAATGACAGAGGGCAGTGCAACCCTGTGCTGGAAAGGGTATGTTCCCCAGGTGATCAGGCCTAAGAAAGAATATATAAAATCCTGTGAAACCTGGTTTGCTAAGAATGCTCTCAATTGAATGATAAGGGTCTGAACAGAAAATGAGTTTGTTACCCAAAGTTTTGTAGCCCCTTAGCTAACAGACCCTGACTCAGAATAAGCCCTCGTAGTTCTTTGTATGTTATCTATTGTTTGATCCTTACTACCTGACAATGATTAATGAGCTTTACCTGTATTCCTGTGCAGAATGAACCCAATAAAAGCTCATTGAAGAAAAGGCTCTTGGCCCTTCTCCTTTGAGAGATCAGCCACCTTTCCTCCCCAAGCCGATCATGTCTTGGTAGAGTTATTCTCATCTGCAGCAGCCAGGGGGGCCCTGTTGACAGAGCACCCCCCTCCACAATATACAATGGATTTCAATAAGGAATCACCAAATAAGTATTTAATTATTTCAAGGGAGGAGAATAGGTTTGAGAGTGTTTTTAGTTAAAGTGTCTTTAACCTTATCTTCACTATTTTAATGTTTCACAAGGAGTAAATTTAATTACCATATTTTGACATGTATCATGCACACCCACAGTTCTATGCACATTATCCACAGGATTTTTATACCCATCATTATACTCATGGTATGTAATCATTACACCCATGTATATTGTGCATCCTTATTTTTCCCTCAAAAATTTGGGCAAAAAACTGCACATTGAATATGGCAAAATATAGTACGTAATTTAAATGATTGTAAAAGGAAACAGGACATCTCCAAAGGGTCAAGCTGAGTGAGAAAAGCCAGTCCCAAAGGTCATGTACTGTATAACTCCATTTATATTATATGGCATTTCTGAAATGACAAAATTTACAAATGGAGAACCGATTAGTGGTCATGAGAGGTTAGAAATGGAAGGGAGGTTGGTGTCGCTATTGAAGGGCAACACGAGAGATACCTGTGCTGATGGAACTGTCCTGTTCAGTATCTTTTTTGTGACGGTGATACAAGGACCTACACCTGTGATAGAACTAAACACACACACAGGAGTACAAATAAAAATGGAGATTTCTGAGCATGGTCAGAAGATTATAGCAATGTCTACATCTTGGTTTGTGATATTATACTATAGCTTGGCAAAATGTTTACAGCAGGAGACACAGGGGAAGGTTCTGAGGAACTCCAGTGGGTAACGGTCAGAGCATATAAAACAATAGAACTCTGACTCAACCTTTGGAGCCTTCATCACAGAAAGCCAAACCTCTGCAGCATTGGCCAAGATTCTACCAGTAACTGCCAGTTTTCCTATCTTTTGCCACACTTCCAATTCAGGATCTAATAGAGAAAGTCAACTATGTATGCCCTCCAAACCAATCACCCAAGATACCCTACTTCTTGTTAGCCCACCTCCACTTTCCTCATGCCTACAGTCTCCAATCAGAGTATATGTGAGGCATTCCTTTTTTTTCTACTATAAAGTTTCTCCACCTGCCTGCCTTTGACTCTGCTGAATGCAAGTGATGGTAGCTCACTCCCTTGCTATAGCAAGCTTGGAATAAATAGCCTCCGTTTGTTCCCATTTGGGTGGTCTTCATTTATTTCCCCAGGGTAGCTTTATCTCTACATATTATTTCTTACAACTGCATGTAATCCTACAATTATTGTACCTCAATAACTTTTTCAATTAAAAGTATGCCTGATATTAAAAAGTGTTCTTCCAAGCACTGGTCCTTTACCTCCTTACTCCCTCTATACGGTTTGTTTTCCCTCCCTCTACTATAGAAGACCATCATAGAGGTATGGCTTAGAATAGAGGGAAAAGAATGGCAGAAGAAAAGGAGGAAATAAACATCCCAGATTGGGCATTTTAAAATATCTTTGAAATTGACAAAGCAATAGACCATCTTCATTTACATGTACACATGTCAGTATATCCTAATTTTTCTATCTCCTTGGTTGGATTGCGGGGAGGAAAGAACCTTCGAAAGCCTGAGGTCAAAGATGATTTTTTTTTCAAATGTTTAATTTACCGTTTAGATACAGGAGTGTCCAGCCTTTTGGTGTCTCTGGGCAACACTGGAAGAAGAATTGTCTTGGGCCACCCATTAAATACACAAATACTAATGAAAACTGATGAGGTTAAAAAAGGTTTTAAGTAAATTTACAATTTTGTGTCGGGCCACATTCATAGCCATCCTGGGGCACATGCAGCCTGCAGGCTGCAGGCTCCAGGTTGTACACCCCTGACAGAACGTTGAAACTGTCCACATACCAGGTCAAAAGAAAGATTTCACAACAGCCCCTGCAATGGATTCCTTGAGACATCAAGGACAAAGCTTTCTAAAGGACATACACTAGTACACACAGGTTTAAACCCAGCTACCATTAGTCCAGTTGCAAATCACCCACAGGCAGTGAGGACCATCAGCCCATTGTGAATGGCACTCAGTACACAGAGTTAAATACAGAAGACAGCAAATAACCGGTGCAGGTCTCAGGCAGCGGCCATAGTGTCCTTACACTAAACATTGCCTGAGATGTTTGTTTTTGAGCTAAGCCTCTGCTGCTCAGAATGTCGTCTGAGATAAGCAGTAGCAGCAAAATCTGGGAGCTTATTAGAAATGCAGAACCCCAGGCCCACCGCAAACCACTGATCCCAAATCTGTATTTGAGTAAGAACCCTAGTTCTTACTGATCCCACTCAAAAAAGCAGTGCATCTAGGTGACTCATCTACACTTTCAGGTCTGAGAAACACCACTTGTAATTAACTAAAACAGTGAGGTAAACAAAGTTTGGGCAAGCGCCTAACTATTATTGTTTAGTATTCCAAAACTGATAAACGGACCATGAGACAATTTGCTGAGATGACGCAAGAAACAGCTAGAGATTTAATTTCACATACTTTTCCTTGAAAAGCTAAAGTACTAAAAAATTCTTTAAAATGCACAAAATTATTTATCAAGTTTCAGTTTCAAATACTATAGCACACAGACACCTAGCAATTAGAGATGACGTTGCTTGGCAAGCACAACAATGTGTCAGCTCAGGAGCCAAGAGAGGCCTTGCAAATGGTAAATCTGCAAAAGACAAAATGCATTTCATGTCAGGCTTCTCAGCTAGCTGTCACTTTGAAAAGCAGTAGTGTTTGCAGAAACTTTAGCTCCAACATCCAGGGTAAACTTAAACCCCTTTATACATAACAAGATTGCCCTATCATGCACAGATAAGCACAAACTATCCACCAGTGTGACTTTCAGTAAATTTCATAATGTTTTTCAAGAATCATATTTTTATCTGTATAAATTGTAATTCTAATGCAATTAGAATTAGAAGAGCTCAGAAGAGTTTGGAATTAAATAAAAAGAGAATAGGAATTCTTAGCACAATGCTAAGTAAGCACAGGATCAGAAAACACTGGCTTCCTTTCTATCATATTTAGTCTTACAGTTAACTAGATTTCTGTCAAATACATCTGTCATCGATAAACTTTTGATTAGCAGGAAAGCATATCTCACCCAAGGATAGTTAATTAATAGTAGTTTAAAAACATATTCTGAATTAAAGCAGTTTGATAGGTAAAAGTGAGTCACAATTGGATGAGCTGATGTTAAGACTAAGTTCTGCCTCTGGACATTTTAGTGTTATTATTAATTATAATAATAGAGAACATTTTCATAATGCTAACTATGCAGCAGACATTTTCTGAATGTTTGGCAAATTACTCACCTAATCCTTACAACAATTCTATGAACTACTATTTTTTATTACCTTCATTTCATAGATGAGGGTATTGGAACACCCAAAGGCGAAGCAGCCTTCAAAAAAATAGCATGAACGATTTCTGGCCAAGATGGAGGCGTAGGTGGACACACTGTGCCTCCTATCACAACCAAGATTAAGGACAACAAAAATATAGAAAAAAACCCCAACCAGAACAGATAGAAAATTGAATTGTACGGAAGTCCGACAACAATTCACCCAGACTGGTAAGAAGGGTGGAGTCAGCGACTGTCAGAGAGGGGTCTTGGCAGGAGAAGGTGGTGGCTGGTGGTCCTGGGTGCACAGCTGGCAGTTGCCAAATGCAGGCAGGCAACAAGCAGACCAAGCGGGGTGCACAAGGCAGCTGACCATGAACACACATTCACACGCTGATAAACCAGGTGAAAATGGGCAGCAAGACAGACCGCATGACACAGGGACCTAGCACTGGGAAGTGAAGCCTGGAGGCACCAAGTGAAAACACTTGCAGGGGTTGTGGTGCCAGGAGGGAGTGCTAGCCTCACAGGAGAGTTCGTTGGGGAGACCCATGGGGTCCTGGAGTGTGCGCAGGCCCACCCACACAGAGGTCAGTACCAGAAGGGCCCAATTTGCTTGGGGAAAGCAGTGGAAGGGACTGGAATCTGAGAGAGAGCAGAGCAGGCGCCATTGTTCCCTCTCGGACCCCAACCCTACATACAGCATCACAACCCAGCGACTGGGTTGCCCTGCCTTTGTGAACACCTAAGGCTCCACCCCTCACTAGGTAACAGCCGGGACTAGACCCCTCCCCCCCAAAAAAAACAACAACCAAAAATGACTCAAACGGAAGAACAGATCAAAACCCCAGAACTAATTCATGTAAGCCACCAAGAGGTAGCCAACCTATCAGATACACAGCTCAAAGCACTGGTAGCCAAACTATCAGATACACAGTTCAAAGCACTGGTGATTAGGAAGCTCACAGAATTGGTTGATTTTGGTCTCAAATTAGATGAACAAATGAAGACTACAATAAGTGAAATGAAGAAAAACACACAGGGAACCAATAGTGATGGGAGGAAAACTGGGACTCAAATCAATGGAGTGGACCAGAAGGAAGAAACAACCACACAGGAAAGAAGGAAGAAACAAGAATTCAAAAAAATGAGGAGAGGCTTAGGAACCTTCAGGGCATCTTTAAACGTCCCAACATCCAAATTATAGGGGTACCAGAAGGAGAAGAGGAAAAGCAACAAGTGGAAAAGTTAGTTGAATGAATAATAAAGGAGAACTTCCCCAATCTGGCAAAGGAAATAGACTTCCAGGAAGTCCAGGAAGCTCAGAGAGTCCCAAAGAAGTTGGACCCTCCACACCAAGGCACATCATATTTATGTTAGCCAAGATTAAAATGAAGGAGAGAAGTCTAGAAGCAGCAAGGGATAGGGCACAGTCACCTACAAAGGAGTTCCCATCAGACTGTCAGCTGATTTCTCAAAAGAGACCTTCTAGGCAAGAAGGGGCTGGAAAGAAGTATTCCAAGTCATGAAAGTCAAGGACCTCCATCCAAGATTGCTCTATCCAGCGAAGCTGTCATTTAGAATGGAAGGGAAGATAATGTGCTTCTCAGATAAGGTCAAGTTCAAGGAGTTCATCATCACCAGCTATTATATGAAATGTTAAAGGGACTTATCTGAGAAAAAGAAGATAAAAAATAGGACAGTTAAAAGACAGCAAACTCACAATTATTAACAACCACACCTAAAACAAAAGCAAACTAAGCAAACAATAGAACAGGAGCAGAAACACAGAAATGGAGATCACATGGAGGATTAGCAACAGGGAAGTGGGAGGAGGAGAGAGGAGGAAAAGGTACAGAGAATAAGTAGCATAGACAGTAGGTAGAAAATAGACAGGGGGAGGGCAAGAATAGTGTGGGAAATGTAGAAGCTAAGGAACTTATGACACATGGACATGAACTAAAGTGGGGGAATGTGGGTGGGAGAGGGTGCACAGAGTGGAGGGGAGTGAAGGGGGAGAAATGGGACAACTGTAATAGCATAATCAATAAAATATAATTAAAAAAGAGTATCCTTAACCTAAAGAGATACAGGATGAATTCTTTAGTGGTAACTTGTCATGATGTCTACAACTTACTTTTAAAAGGGTTAGTCAACAGGAAGAAAATGGAACCTATATGTGGGGAGAATGATGAAGCAAATACTGTAAATGATACAACTGTTTAAGTAAAAGGCACATGGATAGTCATTATAATTTTGAATTCTTCTGTATGCTTGAGCATTCTCAAAATAAAATGTCACAATAAGAAAAAAATAGCATGGCTAGTAAATGAAAGAATCAGGATGTAAACCCAAGTGCTCTTGCTGCAAAGTCACACTTTTAACCACTGCATTATCACATCAGGTCTGGGCTTTACCTATGACCTATCCATCGAATAAATGTGTTAGTATAGTATTTTATAATTATAAAGCTATTTTTGTTTTTAAATAAATTTGATTGACATGTCCAAAAATACAAAACTAAATGGAAAGGTAAAATAATAAGTCACTAGCCTGCTTTTATTCAATTTTTAAAATAAAATTGTCACTGACATTACATTTCTCCAAATTCCACTTCAAAAATGTACCACCAATTAAAAATCTTACCTTATGGTAGTGGTTAACAGAAAAATAAATAATCAGATAAAATAAAATAATGATTTATGTACAACTGTGAAAAGCAGACAGGAGAGAAAAAACTGTACTTAGAAAGAAAAACTGTTCTATTCCTGGAAGTTTAAAAAGTAGAAGACAAAAAAATTTCTTTAAAAATCCCTATTTGGCCAAATTAAAGGCAAAAAATTTCCCCCAAACAATCTCATACAAAAAAGCAAGTTGTCTTATGTTTGAGGTCTCTCAGAAACTTTGCCATTAAAGGACAATTTTACTATTTATTTGAAGTAACCAAATGCAGTCTGGGGAAGACCTATTAGCCTATACAATATGCCAACTTGGGATGCTTACGCACGTCAACTCCTGGGACTGACTAAATAAGCAAACACAGTGAGAAGAGACAAAAATGAAATACACACTCAGCAGTTACACAGTGGAGTGAGATCTCACAATTAGAACAAATTTCTGGCCACGGAAACAAGCTTTTTAAAGATCATGTAACAAAAACAAATGTAGAAGTCACATATACAAGATGGTGTTTAACAAATATGTAGTAAAGAGGATGAATAGAAGTAAAACCTTTTACAATGTTATATAAATAATTACTAGTACCTTGAAAAAGAATTAGAGATGATATCATATGCTGATTGCAAAATTGCTCTATTGCATACTACTTGGAGGGTAAAATTAAGTGCTTTGGAAATCTGTTAGTGGAAAGTGATTTTAGATGACTCAAAAAATGAGCTGAAATATTGATACAGATACTGAAGTGATGGATAACTAGATAAATGTGAATACAATAATTCCATGATATGTAAGAATGAAAAAAGCAGCATTTATCAATTAATACTTCAGGAGGAAAACAAAAACCAAATTTCTAAATAAAGTATCATAAGTGGATATTATGTTTCATCTACACTCTTAGAAGTTTAAAATTTTAAGTCAGCAAAAAGCTTCAGGGAGATGGAAAATTAGAATTGTCTTGCATTAGAGGCTGACATATTTAAACAAGTGAAGAAATGAGGAAGAAAGCTTAGTTTCAAGGTACTTAAATTTACTGCAGACCACACATGATATTACGGAATATTTAAAATGGGCACAGGGAATTATATATGTGCTTAGTTTCACTCTACAAAGGAGGACTGGCTCTGAAGATTCCAAAGAACTCTGCAGTCTCTCGCTCGCCGTATGACGAACAGCGGAGTGCGAACACAAACCGTGCTCCTGCAAATGCTGCTTACCGGCGACAATGGACCTCGAGTGATTCATATTTATATTGATCAAGTTATATTTTTATCTATTTTTAATATTATTAACTAAGAGCTATCAGGAAATAGGACACAATCTAATTATCTTTCCAAAATTCAACCAAGATTTGTAGATCATTCATTTCATTTAGGTAGGATACAAATAATGACTGAGGTTTGACTAAGCAGTAGACACACTCTTGTAGGTGTAAGAAATATGGCCACACATGAGAATGGCCTTTACACAGCTTATGTTTAAGGGAGAAAAGACAGAAAATAAATGCTAAATAAATAAATAAGTAAATAAATACTTCAAATAGTAAATAGTGCTGGGAAAAAACAAAACAGAGTAAAAGGCTAGAGAATCGTTGGGGCGGCAATGAAGGTAGGAAGCCTGAGAAGTATTCTATGAGACCATTGCATTTGCACTAAGATAGAACTGATGAAAAACAACCAGCAATAGAAGGAACCTCAAATGAAAATGGCCTAAGACTTGAGTATTCAAGGTGCATGAAAGGCCCACATAGTTTCAACATAGTATGCAAGTAAGAAAGAGTCCCTATATGTTGCGCTTTATAAACCATGGTAAGAAATTGGAAATGTAATCTAAATTTAATGTGAAGCTATTACTAAGATGTAAGCAAAGATTTAATATACTACTATTTTATTTAAAATTTTGAAACATGGCTTCACTGATTATTTTTAACATGTTTAATGAAGAAATAATACCAATCCTTCACCAAAAAAGGATTGGAATACCAATTCAGAAAGAAAAGAAAACTTCCCAATCTATTCTATTATTCAGAGACTAAAAACAGACAAAGACACCGCAAAAAAAGAAAATACAGCCATTATCCTTCATGAACAGAGAAGCAAAAATCCTTAACAAAATCTGGGGTTAGCCAAACATTTGTTGGTTTTTAAGTGACAATAAAAACAGCTTTTTTTATTTTCACCAATAACTTTATTGAACAACATATTCACTATTTTCCACTACCTTCTGATATCTTTTAGGCAACTTCATAATTCCACCTTACCAAAATGTTTTATCTTTTTGAGCAAAGAACTGTTCCAGGTGCCTCTTGCAGTCTTCCAGGGAATTGAAATTTTTTCATTAAGATAATTTTATAAAGATCAAAATAAATGGAAATCCAAAGGTACAATGTATGGTGAATACAGAGGATGATTCAGAACCTCCCAGCTAAGCTGTAACAGTTTTTTGCCTGGTCACCAACGAAACACATGGTCTTGCATTAACCTAATGGAAGATTGTGTGCTTTCTGTTGACTAATGCTGGATGCTTTTTTTCATCGAGTGCCGCTTTCAGTTGGTCTAATCGGGAGAACTTTGGGTTTGGAAATGCCTTTTTAGATACACCAGTGGATAATCCATGAAAGAAAGAATTGATAAGCTGTAATTTATTAAAATTAAAATTAAAATTTTCTGCTCTGTGAAAGACATTGTCAAGAGAATGAAAAGACAAGTCACAGATTGAGAGAAAATATTTGCAAAAGACATATTTGATAAAACACTGTTATCCAAATATACAAAGTGTTACTAAGGATGTGAAGAAACTGAAACTGTCTTAGCTAAACATAAAATTACCATACTACCCAGCAATTCCACTCCTAGGAGTCTAACCAAGAAAATAAAAACATATGTTCACACAAGTGCTTCTAGGCAAATATTCACAGTAACATTATTCATAGTACCCAGAAACTAGAAACAATCAAAATGTCCATCAGCTAGTGAGTAGATAAGTAAAATGTGGCATATCCATACAATGCAATACTACTGAGTAATACAAAAAAATAAACTGTGGATATACACACACTACCACATGGGTGAATCTCAACAACATTATGCTAAGTGAAAGAAGTCAGACATAAAAGACTACAAGTTATATGATTCAATATGAAATGTCAAAAAGGCAAATTTATAGACAGATAACAGAGGGAATCAGAACTGACTGCAAGTAGACATTAGAGAAATTTGAAAATATTCTAACACTGGTTTATTGTGATCATTGCACAACTCCAGTACATATGAAAAATTATCAAATTATGTGTTTACAAAGATTGAATTTTATGGTATATAAATTATATCTTGACAAAGCAACTTTAAAAAAAAGTCAATGCCATGATAGAATCTAAAAGTTTCAGTCTTTCCCTCTCAATGGACCTGTATGTAATACAATCTTTTATCTGTAAAAAGTTTCCTGATGTACTTACTAAATTAAAAAACAATCCTGTTCTCTATTGTACTATTATAGACAAATTTTCATTCATACACCACTTTTTTAAAGGATGAAGTCAAAATGTTTTTTACTTAATTCTAATATTGCCTTCACAAATCAAAATAAACTGTCTTCCACAACCCACTCTGGAAGACCTTTTCATAACCTGTTAACATACTCCATGTGCCTGGAAGGATGCTACAATGTGCTTACAGATTTTTTACACAGAAACCTTCTTAGAAGTGGCTAAAGAAGAGAACAAATTACTCCCTAGAAAAGCTGTAATTGGAACTCAGAATATGTATATTTGGGGGGTTGAGGATGCTTTAAAAAATTATAGCCAACATTAATTTAATATTTAAAGACAACAATAATGCCATTGGTTTGATAGTTTTTATTCTAAATTCTGTCCTAAAGTTTAACCTTGTTGTACATACAAAAAGTCATCTTGTTCTGTTTCATTTCTAGATTTCATTTTAAATATCATACTCTATCTGATGCTTCACACATCTTTTATTAACCTTTAGATAAAAGCAATAAAATACTAACCTTATAATTGCCACACAGGCATAAGGAAACACAAGTTGAAAATAAAACATATTGGCCAACCCATCTAATCAGTTTCTCAATCACTATAGAACCTTTTCTAGCAATACTATTTACATATTCACATTTTTGGAATAAATTCATATTCCAAAATATCCTACATCTTTAGAATTTCTAGAACCTTCTTTTATTTTCCCTATAACTAGTATTACCATATTTGTCTTATATAATGCATACTTTTTTTGCCCAAACTTTTGAGGGAAAAATAAGGATGCATATTATACATCAGTAGTACTAATCCTACATCTACATAAATATTTTTAATTCTTTTACTTATGCTTATGAGTTAAAAGTGTAACTCTAGAGAGCAATAATGATATCCATATGAAAACAACACCCTGGAATATAACTGGTGCTGTTTCCAAATATAAATAAATAAATAATTGGATTTAAAAATTAAAACAAAAGATTTTGTTCCTGAAAGTCTGAGCCAAGGACTTGGGTGTGCATTATACATGGCAAAATATGGTAAGTCTTTCATTTCCTTAAACAAAATCCCAACAACAGTTGAATTCTAGTCATTGTAACTAACCTTAGTAATCTTTCAAACCATAAGTCAAGACCTCTTTCCCTCCAGTTGATGAATATTTGCTCCTTCACATGTGCAATGATCTTTTTTTCTTCACTCTGTCATCTAGAAGCTACAAATCATAAAACTGACTGTCTTCCTATGGGTAATTCTTTTTTTGGGGGGGATAATTCTTAAGTGTTCATTTTATTAAAGTTCAAAGTCAAGCAGAGCTAGAATAATCAAGTTTATAGAAGTTCTAACTAGATATTCTAGTTAATACCAAAATCTGTATAATAACAGATGGCAAACTAATGTTTATTAATAAAAACTATGGGTTATACACCGATTTCAATGTATTGCGTTGGCAAAAAAAATCCATAAGGTTTTTTCCATAAAATAAAAGATACATTGTTCATTTTCCCAATAACATTATTGGTTTGGATATTTTGAGTATGTCGGCTCTCTCCCACATGGTAGACCATTGATTGTTCTCAGTTAATGCCTTGATTTGATCACTGTCAATTTCAACTGGTCTACCCCATCATGGAGCATCATCCTGAGAAAAATCTCCAGCATGAAACTTCACAAACCACTTTTGACATGTTCAATCTGCCACAGCATCTTCTCCCTACACTGCACTAATCTTTTCTTTCGTGTTTCAGTTGTGTTTTTACTTTTCTTGAAATAATAAAGCATAATATGCTAAAAATGTTGCATATTCTTTTCATCTTCAATATTAAAATGGCTTTACAAAAATTCACCAATTTTGATAAGTGTTTTAAATGCACACTGATATGACAGCTGTCACAATACAATTTAACAAAATTGTTTCAAATGAGGTTAAAGACAACTAAGCTCTAATAGAGCCATCTTACGGAAAAACTTGAAATAACTTTTTGGTCAACCCAATAAATAACTAACTTTAAGAAAGTTTCTTTGCATCAAATATTTGGTAGAAATCCATGATAAATTCTATGGTACAAAAGCTCATTAAAACTAAGTGATATCAGCAAAATGGCAAAAGAGGAATCACCAGCCTTCACTTTCCCTCAGGGAAACCAAATTGGCCAACAATATATTGACCAATATACTTTTATGAACACTTTAGAAAATGATTAAGAAGTTGCGGTTCTCGAGGTAAGTGCAAAGCTAAGGTTAACCGCATTGTAACAGGTAAGAAAAGCCTTTCTATTGACACTCTCTATGTGATGATCCGTTCCCCGAGCCAGCAGAACTCAGTTTGGCTCATAGCTTCTCCTTCAGGGGAAAGAAAAGAGTGGAACCTGCATTCAGTGATCTTCTCGGGGGATGAACAAAAGGACTGGTTTCTGTTTGCCTGGGTGCCCAGAAGCTGCTGAAAGTGGAGTGAAGGGGAGCAGCTTGCTGCTGCACCAGAGGGGCCTGTAGCGCCATAGCATACAGGTCAGCACAAATGGGAGGAAGCACCCACTGGTAGTTTCTCCCTTGGTACAGACAGGAAAGATTGGATTGCACATTAGCGACTGCAGCCTTGTAAAGAAGACCCCAAAGGGATGTTGACTGTCCTAATGTTTTGGGGATCTGACAGGGAGCCGGCAACTTTGGAAGCCTGGGAGCAGCGAAGACAAAGGACTGTGGGGCGCTTCTTACTACAGCACCTGAGAAGCTGCAGTACCATAGGTAGACACCAGAGGGAGAAAGAGATATGAACTATGGAAAAAGAAACTGGCAGAATTCTGGGAAATTATACTCACAAGCTCAGACAATTGCAATATATCAACAACAAAGAAAAAAGGTTCTGAGGTCTTAAGATGATTAGCGAAGGTCTTCCTCTGTACGAAGCCAATCCATTCATACTGGGGGACGTGGCTGCTGATAGAGATGCATAAATCTCAGGAAAGAAAAAATCACAACACACAAAGAAACAGGGAAACGTGGCTGATTCAAAGAAACAAAATAAATTTACAGAAACCAACACCAAATAAAAGGAAACCTATGAATTTCTTGACAAACAAATCAAAATAATTGTCTTTAAAAAATTCAATCAACGATCTACAAGAGAATACAGACAAATAAACAAAATCAGGAAAATGATGAACAAAATAACAATGCAATAGATATAGAAACTATTAAAAAGAACCAGAAATTCTAGCACTAAAGAATACAATAACTGGATTGAAAACAAATTTACTACAGGGGTGCAACAGATGACTTGATAAAGCAGCAGAAGGATCGAGTGACCTCAAAGATAAGCCATTTGAAATTACTGAGTCAAAGAACAAAAGAGAAAAAGAATAAATAAAGTGTAAAGGATTTATGGAACACCATAAAATAGATCAACATACACATTATAAGAATTCCAGAAGGAGAGGAGAGAGAGAAAGGGACAGAAAGTGTATTTAAATAAATAATGGCTGAAATCTTACCAAATCTAAGGAAGGAGATGGACATCCAAACTCAAGAAGCTTAAAGAACCAAGATAAACCCAGACAGACTCACACCAACACACATTGTAATCAAACCTTCAGAAGTTAAGACAATAGGAATTCCAAAAGAAGCAGGAGAAATGTAACTTTTCAGGTACAAGGGAGCTTTCATAATATCACCAGCAGATTTCTCAGCAGAGATCTTACAGACCAGAAGGGAGTGGGATGATATATTCAAAGTGCTAAAAGCAGTTAACTGTCAACCAAGAATACTACCTTCAGCAAACTCTTTCAAAAATTAATGAGAAAGACTTTTTCATATAAGCAAAAGCTGAGAAAGTTCATCACCACTAGATGCACCTTACAAGAAATTCTAAAGGGAGTTCTACAAGTTGTAACAAATGGGCAGCAGACAGCAACATGAAACAACAAGAAAAAATAAAGCTCACTAGTACAGGTAAATATATACAAAAACACAAGATACATAATACTGAAATGGTATGTAAAGCAATTTTAATGCTGGGAAAGAAATTAAAAGATAACAGCATAAAATATGAGTATAAGTAAAAGAAAAAAAATCTTACTTAAACCAGCAACCTACATTTATATCTCAAGGAAGAAAAAAGAAAAACAAACTAAACTTAAAGTTAGCAGAAGAAAGAAAATAATAAAGATTAGAACAGAAGTAAATGAAACAGAAAATAGAAAAATGGGAAAAAAACTAAAACTTGGTGTTTTAGAAAAGCTAACTAAGTTGATAAGGCTTCAGGTAGGTTAAGGAGAGAGAGAGGGAGAAAGAGGGAGGGAGAGAGAGGGAGGACTCAAATAAATTAAATCAGAAATAAAAAAGGAGAGATTAAAACTGATTCCACAGAAATAAAAGGGATTATGAGACACTACTATGAACAATTATATGTCACCAAATTGGATAATCTAGAAGAAATGTATAAATTCATAGAAATGTACAATCTACAAGGACTGAATCATGAAGAAATAAAAAACCTGAACAGATCTATAATTACAAGGAGATTGAATTAGTAACCAAAAACCTCCCAACAAAGAAAAGTTCAGAACCATGTGGCTTGATTATAGAATTCTAACTGAACATTTAAAAAATCATGTGAATGCTTCTTAAATTCTTCCAAAAAAATGAGGAGTAAAAAATCAATTCCACACTCTTTGTATGATGCCAGCATCATTCTGATATCAAAGTTAGAAAGAGGTACTACCAAAAAAAAAAGGAAAGAAAACTAAAGATCAATATCACTGATGAATGCTAATGCAAAAATCTGAAAAAAAAGTACTAGCAAACTGAATCAAAAACCACTTTAAAAAGATTATATATCATGACTGAGTAGAATTTATTCTTGGGCTGCAAAGATAGTTTAACATATGAAAATCAATAAACATACAACAACGCATTAACAGATCAAAGGACAAAGATCACATAATCATTCCAATTGATGAAGAAAAAGCATTTGACAAAATTCTACACACTTTGCTAATTAAAAATAATAAAAAAAACTAGGAATAGAAGGAAATTACCTCAACATAGAAAAGGTCATATATGAAAAGCCCATAGCTAGCATCATACACAACAGTGAAAAACTGAAAGATTTCCTCTAAGATCAGAGACATAGCAATGGTGCCCATTCTTGCCACTTCTACTCAACATAGTGCCAGAAGTCCTATCTAGTCAAGAAAGGAAATTAAAAGGCATCCAGACTGGAAAGGGAGAGGTAAAATTTTCTCTCTGCACAGATGACATGATCTTATATACTTTTTAAAACCCCTAAATATTTAAAAAATCCTACCTGTTAGAACTAATAAACAAATTCCAAAAAGTTTCAGGATACAAAATCAACTCAAACATCAGTTACCTTTCCATATACCAACAAGGAAAAGTAAATGATGGAAACACCATTAAAATAACATTCAGAAGAATAAACTACTTAGGAATAAACTTAACCAAAGAGGCAAAAAACTTGTACACTGAAACCTACAAAATATTGCTGAATATAACACAAATAAATGTAAATACATCCCATGTTCATGGGTAGGAAAACTTGATGTTTGTAAAATGTCCATACTATCCAAGTGATCTACAGATTCAATGCAATCCCTATCAAATCTCAGTGGCATTTTTTGTGGAAATGGAAAAACATTCTAAAATTCATATGGACTTTCAAAGGTCTTCAAATAGCCAAAACAGTTTGTAAAGGAAGAACAAAGCTAAAGGCCCACACTTTCTAATTTGAAAACATATTACAAAGCTATGGTAATCAAAACCATGTGGTATCAGCATGAAGATAGACACATAGAGCAATGAAAGAGAATAGAAAGCCCAGAAAAAATTCTCATATCTGGTCAAATGATCTTCCAAAAGGATATTAAGACTACAATGGGGAAAAGATTGTTTATTTAACAAACTATGCAGGAAAATTGGATATCCACATGCAAAATAATGAAGATGGACCTTAATTTTACACCATATTTTGAATATAAAAATTAACTAAAAATGTATTAAAGACCTAAAAGTATGACCTGAAACTATAAAATAGTGGGAAATAGTGGGAAAGCTTCATGACATTCTAATGCACAATGGTTTACTGGATGGAACACCAAAAACATAGGTAACAAAAGCACAAATAGCAAATGGAACTACATCAAACTTAAAAATTTCTGCATAGCAAAGGAAACAATCAACAAAGTGAAAAGGCAACCTACAAAATGGGAGAAAATATTTGCAAATCATTTATCAGGTGAGGGGTTAATATCCAGAATACATAAAGAACTCCTACAATTCAATAATAACCAAAAAAATTTAAAGTGGACAATGGACTGGGACAGATATTTTTCCAAAGAAAATAAATGAGAAAGATGCTTAACATCACTATCATCAAAGAAATGCAAATAAAAACCACAATGAGATAATACCTCACACCTGCTAGGATGCCCCCACTTAAAAACAAAACAAAACAAAATATCAGAAAGTAACAAGTGATCACAAGGTTGTGGAAAAAATTACACCTTTACACACTGTTGCTAAGATTGTAAAATTGTGAAACAGGATGGAGGTTTCTTGAAAAGCTAAAATTAGAACTACCATATGACCCAGCAATATTCTGGGTATATATCCAAAAGAACTGAAAACAATCATAAAGAGACACTTACACATCCATGTTCAGTGAAGTTGTTTTTCAGTGGGCACAGAATACCCCACAGAATGAGATGAAAAGAGATGAGCCAAGTAAGGGGATGAAGCTTATTGTAACCGATTTTATTTGCAGTAATAATGAAGATCACCTAACACTAAGAAATAACCAGAGTCTATTTATACTCAACATAGGTGTCAGATGCCAAGTTATAAAATAGTCTAAATTCTTTTTTTAAAGTCTGAAGGAAAGTCTTTTAAAAATTCACTGCAGAAAGAAAGAAAGAACCCCTAGCCCTTGTGACAGCATGGATGGAGAGCATCACACTAAGTGAAATAAGTCAGGCAGTGAAAGACAAATACTGTACAATCTCAACTGTAAGTGGAACCTAATCAACAAAACAAACAAGCAAGTAAAATATAACCAGAGACATGGAAATAAAGAACAAACTGACAGTTACTGGAGGGGAGCAGTGAGGCGGGTAATAGGGGAAAGAAGGGAAGGGTCATCAAGGAACATACATAAAGGACCCACGGACAAAGACAATAGGGTGAGGGGAAGATTGAATGTGGAAGGTGGGGTGAGTAGGGGGAGAAGAGTAATGGAGGTAAATGGAGACAACTGTAATTGAAAAATAAATAAATAAAAATTATAAACAATAAAACAAATAGCATAAATTATAGGGTATCAAACTCATTTTCACCAGGGGCCACATCAGCCTTGCAGTTGCCTTCAAAGGGACGAATGTAATTTTAGGACTGTATAAATGTAACTACTCCTTAACAGTTAAGCGAGAGCTTGGTGCTGCCGCTGGGTAGAAACAAGATGCAGGGCTGGACAAAACAAGGTGGAGGGCCGGATTCCGCCAGTGGGCCTTGTGTTTGCCACCTGTGTGTTAGATCATAACGCAAAATATAAACTCAGTATAAGAGTCCATATAGATATATAACATACTTGAAAAAATTAAAGGCAGAGAAGAGACCAATATTCCATTCTAAAGTATTCCACAATCCCCTTTGCTTGGTGAGTTTCTTAGTTTTTCCTTGTTTTCATGACCTTGACACTTTTGAAAAGTACTTGTCAGGTATTATGAAGAATGTCTTCAAATATGAGTCTCTCTGATATTTCTCTTTTGGTTTGATTAGGGTCATGTTTTGAGGGGACAAATACCGCAGAGATTAAGTACCTTTCTCATCTCATTGTATCAGAGGGCACCTGATATCAACAGGACTTACTACTAGTGATGTTAATATTGATCACTTGCTCAGGTTAGTTTTTGCCAGTTTTCCCGATGATAAAGTTCCTATTTTTCCCTTTCTATATCTTGTCTTTGAAAGGAAGTCACTAAATCCATGGAAATTAGTCCAGCTCCTGGAGGAGGAGTACGTTTATACACACACACACACACACACACACACACACACACACAATTTGACCTCACAGCTGGCAGTCTGTGCCCTATGACTGACACCCCCACTTCCTCCACCCACCCCCAGGTCCTGGCAGCCACCAGTGCACTCTGTTTCTATGAGTTCCACATTTTAGATTCTCCAGATAAGTGAAAACAAATAGGATTTGTCTTTTTCTGACTTATTTCATTTATCATAATACCCTCAGAATCTATTCACATTGTCACAAATGGAAGAATTTCATTCTTTTTATGGCTGAGTAATATTTCACTTTATATATTATATCAAATTTTCTTTATCCATTTATTCATTGATGGCCATTTACCTTTTTTCCAAGTTGTGGCTATTGCAAATAATGCTGCAAATTTTCACAGATAGTGCAAATATCCCCATGAGATGGTGTTTTTGTTCCCTTTGGATATATACCCAGAAGTAAAATTGCTGGATCACTGGTAGTTTTATTTTTAATATTTTTGAGGAACCTCCATACTGTTTTCCAGAGTGGCTACACCAGTGTACATTCCCACCAGCAACGCCCATGATTCCCTTCTCTCCATTGCCACTCCAAGTGCTTATTGTCTAGTGTCTCTTTGACAATAGCCATTCTAATAGGTGTGAGATGATATCTCATTGTGGTTTTGACATTAATTTCCCTGCTGGTTAGTGATGTTGAGGATTTTTCATGTATCTGTTGGCCGTTTGCATGTCTTCTTCAAAAACATTTATTCATGTCCTTTACCTACTTTTTAATCAGATGGGAGGTTTTTGTTATTGAGGTACATGAGTTAGTTGCTACCACTTTAATACCTACTTTCTATCTTCCAAATTGGGAATATGTCATCTATTTACTTCTCTTCTTTCATTCTTTGTCCATATGTATATATATTTATTAATATTCTGTTATTTTAATAGTTTCACAAGGGGCAAAAATAAATATTTATGTTCAATCCAACATGTTAAACAGGGAATCCATTACATCAATAATAGCCTGTTTTATTTCTGTGTTTCTTAAGTGAGAAGCAATCGTTTGTAAAGTATAAAACTGATACAATGAACCTTGTTATGCACAAACCTACACTCTGCCTTGATTTACTTGTAGTAGCATCTAGACCATCACAGAGCTGTATTTCAGCAGATGTCCTTGCAGATCAATAGAAGGAAAAGAAAGTAAGAAAATGTCAAATGGTAGAATAAATATACCCTAACACTTTACTAAATTTAAACTATGATTTAACAAGAGCTATTTCAAATCAGATGCAATGAAGGAATACCCTTTAAAATAACCCTAGTAAGGGCTCATCATTTGAATATTTACAGTGAATAGAAGCAGGTCACCACCCTACTAGACAAGTTATTCCATTTTTGTAGAGTTTCCATTATTTAAATCTCTGGATTAGTCTCCAGGATGGTAAGATTTTCTGCAAAGCCAAGCAGCAGAATGAACATTCAGAATCTATTCTAGCAAGTTCAGGGGCATTAGCAACAACTACATCCAGATTCCAGAGACAGTGGTTCTAGCAGCATCACTACTAGTTGCAGGAGTGAGTGTTGTCAGGGGCCCAAGGTTCCATATCTGCACCCAATAGATCATTTGTACTGCAAAATAATTTTGAGATTTGTTTCTCCGTATAACTTACAAGGCTAAATCCCTAGTTTTTTCCAGGGTTTCCTTTTAATGTCTTTTTAATAATTGAATAATACCCAATATCCTTTTAACGAATTTCTTTTCTGCTTTGTTGACCATTGGGACTCTTTTGTGCACAACTAAAAATATGATGAAAACTGTTATTTAACTTTTAAATAATAAATTTGATAAAAATAAAACTCTTTCAACAAAAATAGAATAACTCTTTGAAAATATTACCAGAGAACATTAGGAGCTATCAAATTAGAATCTGAGCCTCTCTAAACAAAGTGAGTTTCTTTGTTTAAAAAATGCAGACTGATTCTTCCAGTTTGTTTGTTTTTTTTTTCTCAGAACACTGTGCTTTCTCTTTAGGAAATTTCTCCTTTGGAATTAGAAAGCATCGGAGAAGTAAGCAGTAGACTCCCTTTTCTCTAACAACACTATGGCGAAAGTTGATTATTGTAGCCCAGCTGCTCAATGAGTAGAAAATGAGGATTGATGGCCTATTCAAATAGTTATGAATTATAATTTGAGGGAGAAGCAAATATTTCTCCTAAGTACTCTTGGATTTTACTGAAATAATTAATGCTAGTTATCTGAAAGAATATAAAAATATTAATAATAAAACTTCACATACAGAGTAGACTCCATTGTCCAAATTTAAAAAAAATCATCAAACCTCACTTTTCATTTTTTTCTAGCTCATTACATATGGTAAAAAACATGAAATCACTAGCATTTATAAAGGCAGGTTTGGCAGACTTTTTCTATTTACTGGGACTGTGAGCTATAAAATTGAATTTGGGGCCCTATCTCCAAGAAAAAGTTATTAGTTCTCAGAATAACAGCATGTTAGTGGATCAGACATAGATAAAAGATTTCCATTATGACTGTTTTTAGCTATGATTTACAGTGCCCTACATTGTTTTATAATGACTTTCAATTTTGAAAATGTACATCCACTGTTAGTTTTATAGATGTAGTCACAATTGATTGAGGGTTTGAGAAACTGATCCCTCCAACTCAGTAACAAAAAGAAAAAAATTTAATATGCAATAAATAGGTATTGTACGTACATTTACAAGCATGTCCTTTAGTCATAGAATTTTAAGGGGAAAGTAAGTGTAAAAATGTTTTAGTAATTGCTTAACCACTCATTACCTTTAGTTAGAATCTGGAGGAAACTGGTGAATAAAACTTGCTTCTGATAGAGCTCTAGCCCTCTAATAACACATTATTCTGAGATAATTCATTTATGCTCAGGTGCAAAAGCAAATCTCAGATACTCAATTACTAATTAGCACTTGGTGTGAGAGTACCATTAAATAACAAATTTGATAAAAATAAACCATTAGGACATCAACTCTTGACTTATTTTACCATTTTTCTTTCTTAGCTTATCAAAAAACAGATTTGCCAATAATTTCAACCAAAATCTTGGGCCTACCTATAGCATTTGGCTTGAAACCCATACTAAAATTTCCCTAACTCTGCTTACCACTCCTCTCAACCCTCTCTCTTAAGTGCCACCCCTACTCATATTCCAAACCCAAACTGACCTTTGCTCCAAATCAGACCTGGTTAACACCAACGGGTACATCCTCACCCCAAATCACATCTACCCCATCTTAGCTTCACCCTTCCCACAGGTGCTTTCTCTTTAATTTCTGCACAGTTGGCCTAACTCCTTATAGCATTCTTTCCTTTAGAATTGAAGCCAAAACAAACAACATACAAACAAAACACTTCCTTTTGACTCAAGTAGCTAATATCTATCTAGCTCTACTCAATTCCCTTCACTGAGATAAAACCTACATGCAACACAGAGTCATTCTGAATCCTTTACCCTTACTTAAGCATAATGATCAAGGAGATTTAAACACAGTGATTAAAGTGAGTAAGCAATTCAGATGGAACATGATATTTTAGCATTATTATATAACAACAATGATAAGCCACATTCATACAACTCTAAGTTTATTTGCCCAGTGATTTTCATAAAACTATAGGAAAGTAAAGCTAACTACTTATCGTTCATTTACCAAGTCTGCATCGGAGATGTGAAATATAGTATCTCTTTTTCTTTTATTTTCAAGGGAAAAACAGAATCACCAAAAGAGAGAAAAAATCACAGCCTAGACATAATTCTCTAAGAAATAATATTTGGTAAAGTGCTGAACAGGATTTCAACTAAGGTCTTGTGTAAGTCCAGTCATTACATACGCTGAAATATTTGGTACCACCTTAAAGTAATGATTTCTTCATCTGATCATAGTAAGTCCTCTCTGGATCTGTTCTACAGAACTAGCCATGGAAGTTCATTATTATTGTATGGGAAAGGTATGCTGCTCCTCTTTTGCTAAGGAGAAATCTGATTTACAGAGTGGTAAACAATTTGACCTAAAGCACATAATTAGTTAATAGCAAATATAAACAAGAAACCCCAATTTTCTGCTGATTTAATTCCATTAGAGAATGTTTAGACAAAGGAGACAGACGACATATGCTCGATTCATATATTTCATATGGTTTGAGAGTAAAGGGAAACACTATTAGTAACTAGGCCAGAACAACAAATGTAAACCAGACTGTCCCTGCAAACTAAGATTTCTGGTCACCCAACCTAACAAATAGCAAATATCTTAAATGTGTTAGTTTCTTTACCCTTCAAGAATTACATGTGGTCACATTCTTATCTTGAAGAGTAAGATTGGAGCATTGTCCATTAAAACAAATTTTATGTTAAAATTTGTTAAAATTAGTGTGTATTTATTGCCTAATGCAATGTCATAATAAATTATTTCCACAGGTGACATATAAAAGTGTTTATCTTCCTATTTCTTCTTATATTAATAGGTCCCATGTTATTTGTTTTTTGGGGAAAAACATAGAAGCACATAAAATCTTCATAATATAAAATGAGCTGAACTAATGATATCTGAGTTCTTTACTAATTTGATCTCTAAACACCCATGCCCATGCCTCTTAAGGGTATCTCACAGAAACCGAAAGCAAGAATCAAATGTAATTCTCCATACTCCATGTAATCAATTCCACTGAAGACTAGAAAATTCTAAACTATACAACACATACTCATGCACACACACACCACATACACTTATTTTCACCTTGTAAAAATTTTTCTAAGGCTGAAACTACAATATACATAAACTCAAAGGAAAGAAAAAGAGGGCTTAAGGCATCAGCAGTTTTGAGATACCAAAGAATTGCCAGAAAAAAAAGACAGCACTCTATGATAAAGAAAAAGAAGAAAATAAAAGATACTCTCAGATTTCTCAAGTATATGAGACAAAGCCTGAATATAGCATGAAAGTGGCATTTTAAATTACAATTAGCATTAAACAGATTTTTATAAAAAGTAAGATTTTTAAAGATTAATTAATTTGATATTTTCCATACATAATATGACAAAGTCAATGTCCTCACATGAATTAGCAATGATGGCACAGACCTCTCAGAAAATGGAAATCAAGTGAAAGCTTAGTCATTAGAGCATTTGGTGCTAAAATTTTGAATGACTTACAGGTAAAACTACTCATCGCTTTTTGCTATCTTTCATAAATTCCTTGGATTGTTCTAAGACTAAGCCAACACATTTTTAAAAATTACTACACAATCCATAGTCAAAAATGTTTATGAAATCATCTACTGAACAAATTTTCATGCGCACACACATACTGTGATGAAAAAGTGACTTGGGAATCAACACCATGTCTGCCTCTCAGTGACACAGGCACATTAGGCAACTCGCCTAAATTTTCTGTAAATCAATACATTCATTCATAAATTTACAGATACTAACCTACCCTGACCTACTGTCTTCTCAAGATTATTGTGAAGATTAAACATGACAAAATATTTTATAAACTATGAAGCAATACATCAGGATAGCCATTACATTATTCTGTGTATGGCTTAATGGTCAATTACAATAAGTTATTTCCAAGAAAACAGGAATCATCTTATCCAAATAACTTGGGTTGAGTGTGAATTCATCTAGCCCAGCATCCTGCCATTATTTCAGAATCCTATGAACTGTCAGTAAGGAAAAACATAATCTACAAGAAAATACGCCTGGCCACTAACTAGTTATAAGGTATCTGAAATTTTTTTCATTAAAAATTGAGAATATGAGAGAAGGATAAGATTGAGAAAATGAAGTGGGGCGATGTAAGCACATCAGGAACGCCTTGGTGATTGACATTACACCATCTTTGAATGTTTGCCCAGCAAGGATCTTTTTTTTTTTTTAACAAACACTCAGAAAATTATTCACCCTTTAAAATTTTTGACTACACAATTCAATCTGCTTTCCAACCAGTAATGCTCAATGGTCTGACAGTTTTTTAAGTATAAAAAGCATTTACAACTGAACTGCATTGAAGTTCTTTCCCTATTTCTTACACCACATCCAGCTAATTGCTCTTTAACATGCTAACAGAAGGATAAGCTGGTACATAATAATTCAGGCATGCACGGATCCCATAATGCCAGGAACTCAGAAGCAGCATGAGAAAACATCAGATTTTTGGCATGTGGGCTAGATGTTTAAATCTGCATAGATTCGAGCCAATTAGACTTGTCAGACTCCAATCCAGTTGAGAGTGACCCCTCATGGTGGAAAGACATGTGGGACAAGCCACAGAAAAGCTTGCAAATGTCAGAGAGGCCAAAAGGTGCCCCCCTGGCCTCAAAACTATTAATTAGCAACCAGGAAAAGCACCACCAAAGAATCACTGCCCCAGCACTCCTCCTCCAGAGGTTGCTGCTACTCGGCCTCATTATCATGTGGATGGAAACAACACCCTTTGCTGGGAGCTTTGGGCAACACTCCTATTGATTAAGTTCCCACAGTGTTAAATCATTCTATAGCTTTCACTCCAATCTTCCCACCCCTGAATAATAAAACCTTCAAAGGATTTACCAGGATGAAGAGGAAAGTGGAGGCACAAGGAGAGAAGGAGCAGTGCAGCCTACTGTTTATATAGTATAGTGCCCACAGCATCACCATAAATCAGATCCCAGAAAGGGTTTAAAAGGCAACACCTAAAATGAAGTTGATCTGAATTTTCTTTTGTACTTACTAAGGCATTACTACCCTCCCCCACAAAAAAAAAAAAAAAAAAAAAAACACCTAGCATTCTAGTTATTCTCAGTCACCTACACCAAACAAAATCATGACACTAAATTATACTTTTACAGGTCTTCAGTGATCTTACTTGGTTTGAAGATCACAAATGTCAGATAGACAGATGCTTGTTCCAATGTGCATAAGAAATATTCCAAGGAGACAGAGATGAAAGCTAAAAGCCAGAACCATAACTTGAATCTCATGAGAAAAATATGTGCACAAACTTTCATTCCAAATAATTTATACTTATTCTTGTTTTTAGTTATATATTTCTATTTAAACAGATAAAACTGAAATAAAAGCAAAATTTTTACTGTGCTGTAATAGATTTACTAACATGTTGTAGAGTGGTAAATGTCAATTTTCTTATCTGTAAAATAAAGATTATAACTATTTTGCAGAGTATATGTGGAGATCAAATAAGAACACCTTATGAAATCCTTAATATATGCTTAACAGAAACTGCTCAAAATATATAGGCGCTATTGTCATTATCATTGGTATTATAAAGCAAGTAACAAGTAACTTTCTTGTTTTATAAAACAAGATGCTTTATCTATTTGGTCTGCTAGTAGTGATACAGCTACCCTCCAAGTTATTTCCAATTTCCCACAGAGAAATAATAAAATAAACATTAAGTGGACATACAAGATCTATACTTACTTGATATCTCTCAGGTAGCATTCCCTGACAAGCTGCCTCACTCTGACTTAGTAATACCATAGCTCCTGCCAAAACAGAGAGAGAAAACAGCAGATCTACATTACACAGACAGGAGATCTGAGCTGGACAAACTTGCCTGCAAGTTCAGTGTGATGTCCACATTTTCACAGTGTGTTGGGCCTCCTGAGCCGGGAACAAGTAAATTAGCTGGTCAGCTTTTAAGTAGGAAAAAGTATTAATTTCACTTGATTATTTCACTGTGGATAATAATATACCACAACCATGACATGTGGTAATTAGAATGTCCAAATCGGTGGAGAGACACAACAATAATTTATGAATTTTGTATAAAAGTTGATGTCTAGTCCTGACCAGCGTGCCTCAGTGGGTTGGGCATCATCCCGCAAACCAACAGGTCACCAGCGTGATTCCTGTCAGGGCCCAGGCCTGGGTTGTGGGCCCGGTGCCCTGCTGGGGGTGTGCGAGAGGCAGCCGATCAATGTTTCTCTCATGCATCAGTGTTTCTCTCCCTCTTTTTCTCCCTCCCTTCCCCTCTCTCTAAATAAACAAATAAATAGAATCTTTAAAAACATAAAGACTATGTGATGGCTACACAATTGGGGTCATTTTTCAATAATTTTTACTCATCCTCTATGTGCTTTATATCAGCTCTGAAAAGCTTTGTGGTCTGAAAACCCAATGGGAGAGGGGAAGGGGACAATTTAAACTTGGTAGGTTTAGAAGTAAGTGACAGGGATAGAAAATAAGATTTAAGATTTGAAAGTGGAAATGCAATACACGGTTCTCAAGAGAAGATGTTTATTGTAGTATTTAGCAATGTAAGATCATCAAAACGAAATCTCTGAAAACTAATCAGAGCAGTAAGGACTTCTCTTTGAAAAATGGATGTGGTTAAAGAAGACAGCAAATTATATAAATAAGAACTTCGAAGACAAAGGTAGAATCAAATATACAATGTCCCATGGACACCCAATCCTCTAGCGACACCCCCTACTCCTCCTGTTGAACTTGTTATGACTACCAAGGTTGTTAGATGTGGGACAGCAAAGTCACCATAAAAAAGGAAACAAAAATATTCAGTAAGTTGAATTCACATTGATGCATTTTATGTTTTCAAGAGAAAGGGTCATGTGGACTAAATCATATTGTAAGTCAATTTATGATTTCCCTGCCAAATAAATTGAGATGGTAAAATTATTTTTCAAATGGACATGTATTAATAGTATGCTAAAATTTTTTAAATGTTTAAGCTCAAATTGCCACCATAAAAGCCCTGTGTAGAAATGACAACAGGTAACTAGACAAAATTCATAGCTAAAGCACAAAAAGATATTTTACTATTATATTTCCAAATTATACACAAGCAAAACTACTTTGGCTCTCAGTCTACATTTTGGCAGAAGACTTTACTCTTCAAGTTTCTGCTTTCCCAACCAATTCCACTGTTTTCATAAAACAAAAGCATAAAAAGGTTTCACCTTTAAACACAGTGGGATTGATTATACAAGAAGCTGCACGTGGAAGCAAAATGCCGAAATATATTCTAGGCTTCACCACATACCTCCTGCAACATTGAATACTTTCTAAATAGGAGGTCCATATTCTTAGCTGCACAGACGCAGATAACACAGATGATTTTCACTGGGGAAAAGAATGCCCTCTGCTCATCTCTCTGACCCAACCAACAGCCTCATTAATGCCAACAAGTCACAGTGGGAACAATTTGAAGACAAAATCCACCTAGCAAACACCAATCACTGAACTCAGCAGAGAACTGGGCCCTCTGATTTTATCTTTGCTATTATTTTCTTAATAAAAATTTTAAAGTATAGAAATCCATGACAAGCAGTTAATGTAAGGGGGGAAACTTTACATGTGCAAAGCTCTTTGATGGCTATTTATTAAAAACTAAATAACATGTTATTTAAGCCTATGAGGTTAATGTGATAATTATATGGACAATAAAATACAAAAAGGAAAGAAGAAAGCCAGGCAATATCAGCACCTCATCAGTGCACTACACTCCAAAGCTGTGAATACGCCACATGATCTGCTTTACACAGTGTCCAAATTCCTGAGACATCAGTCTCCGAAAACACACACACCCTCCCTTGGTGACAGAGCATCATAAACTTAGCCAGCGATATGGTGTGAGACCAAACCCAAGAAAGCGTGTAAGAATCAACTTTTTGTAGATTAAGTTGTTTCATTTTAACTGACGTTTCCCTCTCTAGACACACACCCCCCCAAGAAAAATGATTATAAACAACATTCTGGGAGAATTTTCCCCCCTAATACTGAGGCCTAGGCTCTTTCCTCAGAATCTTGTTCTACATCACCAGACTGAAACTTTTGCTGGGAGGGATGAAGATAATGGCAACTCCAACTGAGAGGCCATTCACACCAACTCATAATTAGAGAACAGGATGGAAGTGGTGAGAGAATGTGTGGGGCACTGGGGGGGGGGTGAAGGAGGAAACTATTCAGACACAAAAACCATTCCTTGCCACTCTGAATACTGGGTCTTAACAAAAGTTCGGATACCTATATTTATCTATCACTTTGGTAAGAGCTGATTTAACAACTGCTTTTTAATTTAAATGCAACGTAAAAGAGCTGATTTCAAGTAAAGAATTATTTAACTAAGGTTTTAAAACTACTATAGTTCTCTTTAAAATCAAATTCCCTGCAATAATTTCACGGTACAATAGGATGGTGTATTAAAACAAAGCATGGTTATACTTGTCTCTCACCATGAAAGAACAATTCTAACTAAAAAATCGTGTTCGCACTACTTCACCAAGAAACCATCAGCACATTTTTGCTCCTTCAAGTAAACATTTTGAACTAGTTGAATCAAAATTATACTAGTCATAGTGAGTCACACTCTTGGGGTTCATCCTAGGAAATCCTGTGCCTACCAAAGCAAATGTCCATTAGTTTGAACTAGAAATGAAATACCCCTTCAAATGTCCAAACTTTGCTATAGTTTACACTAAACACTGTATCTAAAAATTGCATTCTTATGTTACCCATTTTTTATCAACAATGCTAAAATTTAGCTAAAATAATTCAGTACTATGACAAAATGACTATTATAAACTTTATGTCATAAATTAGCAAAAAGTGGTCTTTGAAAGGAAAAATGAAAAGGACTGATGCAAACCTGCTTTTATATAAACTAGTGATAAACCAGTTTCCAATATAACATCAGTAACTGCTGATAGCTCGTCAAAACTCATTTGCCAAGTAACTAAAAACAAGAGGGCTGCAAGTCTATATCAGCTGCTGTCATACATTCCTATTACATGTTACCAAAGTACCATATCTAGGGTTTCATTTCTGCAACATTTTGGCAAGCATAGACGTCCCTCTTTAATTCCCACTGCAATTCACTGTGAAAGATTTGTGTAACCGTGATAGAATGCTGATACCACACAGAAAACCATTATTTTTACTCCAGTTAATGAAAACTAGGTGGGTTTTTTTTAGTAATTTCTTCCACTGTCACTAATGGTCTTATGATAATAATCATAGTATATAATCTGACACAAGTGCTCTTAAAGAAATTTCTAGCAAAGGACTGCAACCTCTGTGGGAGGTAACTGTCAGAATTATCTTAAAACACTACCTGTCTTCAGCTACAATAGAAAAGGCCTTTAATCAAAATAATCCTTTTTCAAAAGAGCAACTTTTTTCCCTCTGCAATTCACTCATCTTAAAAGAGCACTATAGCTTTTGTGCATAACAATTCATTCTTCAAGACAAGTACAAAATTTGTCACTGACATTTAGCACCAGCCGTAGGCAATGGATAAAATGAACTAGTTAGCAATTTAACCTGTAAAAAAACAGAGTGGGGTGAACAATTTTCTGCCATCAAAGCAAATGGCTAACATTTAGCAGGATTTTATTTTTATTTTTCAGCCCCATCCCATCTTCTAGAAGAAAGAAGTCAGGCTAACATTTTTTCAGGGTCCTAAATCTTCCTCTCAGCCTATTCCTTTAATGGTTTCAAGTAAATGACTATCCAGAGGATAATTAGGCACTGTGCTGTCGCATCGTGTCAGGTCACAGCTGGATTTAGTCAGCATTAACCTTTGGGGAGAATTGGAATATCAGTATCATTTAAAATTAAAGACGTGTAAGCAGGCATTTCTGGAGATGTTAGAAAAGTAATTGTCTGTAAATTGTTTGACCTTGAGATTTAATTGCATGCACAACACACATTCTAGCAAGATCCCTGGACTATCTTCTCTCTTTTACTTCCAAACCTCACTTCACAAGGCCCATTAGGCTACCTGTGGCTTTTTCAGTAAAATATTAAAGGTTTTGGTCATCAGTTTAAAACAAAAGCTTTGAAGCATTGCTTGATATTCTATAACTTTAAAGCAAAGATGCTTATCAATCAGAATACCAAATTTACTATATATTTTTAAATGCACATGTACTATAGTTATGTTTGAAGGCTAAGTTTATTTAAATTTCATCCCCCCTTCTTTTCTGCTAACAAGTTTGCATATTTTGCCTTATTCCCTTTTACCCTAATGAGACAGCTTATGCTTTCAAAGTCCCTCAAGCTAGGCAAATCTCTCCAATGCTTCCACTGTTAATAATGAAACTTTGTAATTATACAAATCCAAGGTGGCCAATCAGCTTTCCAGGCTGAGCCTTCGGGTACCTCATAAATTATTCATGTGACACTTGGGCTTGTGAACTCACTTGCTTATATTAGAAGCCTAATTAATATTTAATCACATGTGCAGAGGGCACTTGAAGCTGCACTGTCCCTGAAAGAAGGGTAAATATAAATGTGCATATGCCTCGATGTAAATCACATTCAGTATCTAAAGGAAGTGTCCCTGGACATGTGGAAGTGACCGTGACACATACTAGGTACCTTCCCATTAATGTGGTTCTTTGAGCCTACTACCTACCAGGCACTGTGCAGGGCCCTGAGAAGAGGCAGTTGAAATCCCTGTCCCCCAGGGCAACCCACACATCCTTTCAGGTTTGAAACCAGGAGGTTTCAAAGCCTTTGATAGGTAAATATTGCCCTTTCAGATTCCAAACGGGAAAAAACTGAACACAGTTATCTGGAGTCTAGAAAGGGATGATATACCTCCACTTTATCAAAGGGCATTCAGCCTTGGGTAGCGGTCATTTTGCTTTTTAAGAGGGAGCAGTACTGTGCAGCAACGTGCAGCATAATTTAGGAACCTTCTCGGAGACTTCACTATTTTTCTTCCAAGGGAAAAGAGCTGGAAAAGTGAGCCAAACATGATCTGGCTTGACAGGCTTAAAGACAACTGCCACTTAGTGGAGTTACCCTATGCTGTACTAAGAAAAATAAAATATGTTCTTCAAGAGGGTGACAAGAGGAAAAAACCCACCCCTAGCTAGTCACTGAGAAAGCAGCATGAGCTGCGTCCACAGACATGACCATCAGAGAGACCCAGCAGTGCCACGCTGTGGGGGTCTATGCTCCCAGGTTGCAGAGCTTGGAAAGTAAAGCCAGTGGATTGCTTCTAAAGATCTTTTCTGTCTTTGGTGGCATTTTTATTCTGCCAGAAATAATCACCTTGCCCTGGACCCACTAGGCCACAATGATCACTGCCAGCTACCCCATATTAAGAGAATCAGTGAGGAACAAAGTTCATAGTTCTTTGGGTGATTATGTTGCGGTAGCCCCAGCATCTTGTGAGGGGATTATGCTGGGACATTTTAACAGGTGAGTCAAATGATGTGATGGCAACCCTTTTACCAAATGCAAAATGACAGAGTGACAGACTAGTCATTTAGAGAGATAACTAACAAAGTTCTTCATGTTAACCCTAGGAAATGATATCACTGTTCACCTTGTTATTTTCTTTATAACATAAATTAGGATATGCCCAAATGTGGTCTTGATAACTTGGAGTTAGTATAGTAAGTAGAAATAATGGTCCCATGCATCTAATCAGGATTCATACTGCCTTCTTCCCAGCCAATAGGAAACATTCTTACAGATATAAGGAACATCTAGGATGAAATCCTGTTGCCTTCTTCAATAGTCAATAGTCACAAGCTGATGATCAGTAGAAACTGTGACCAAAGTTCATTTTAAACTAGGTCAAATAAAGGGCTATGAGGTGCTAGAATTAAGGGTGAGGGTTTTCTGGAGATAAATAGAAGAGGAATGAAAGCAGAGTATATATAAATATACCTCTTGGACCCAGATCTGTTTTTAGCAAAATCTTGAGAAATAGCAAGGACATAGAACTAAGTAGTCCTAGGTGGGTCACCGACTCTGGACTATGAACCTAACCGAACATCTAATTTATACAGCAGAGAGGACAACTGAGATTGTTCAACTGCTTTCTGCCTCAGCGAGGATGGCCTGTGACAGGGGGAGAGTCCAAGCTTGCAGATGTAGGGAGAGGTGGGAGCAGTGAGAACAGTGGATTCAACTTTGAAAAGCTACAAATTGGCAGAGGTGGGCTGTAAAAAACATTCCCATCAATTTAACACTATCCAAATAATTTTTTAACAAAATAGACACCCACAACTGGACTCTCCTCTGACACATCCCTGTGGAGAAATCAGATTTAACAAATGAGCAAAATTATCCATACTGCCGTTGTACAGCAGATTGACATCAGGTGGTCACATACTTGACAAGGCATAAAACCTAATGCTCAAAGTCAAAATTAAATTTTACTTCCATGTATGATCTTTGACTCTATCACGATGATCAGCATTTGTCAAAGACTGGTCCAGAGACCACATGCACCAGTCACCCAAGGCTAGCAGCCTGAAGCTTTTGTAACTTGGTGAGTTCATGTTGGGGAAAAGAATGCAAGATTATTAATCAAAGTTGGATACAAACATAAGTATTTATTTAGCATAAGAAAAGAAATCATGACAAATTGCTGGAGCCTTGAAAACTGAGAGCACTTTGAGAAATTTACCAACAATGCTTGTACAGAAATGGTTCCTGGTGGAAACCTGACTCCCCTCTCTCTACCTAGAACACCCTGGAATTCCCCACAACTTCCAAAGTTCACAGAGCCACTGAAGTAAGGGGCCCTGGCAATTAAAGGCTGTGAGCTCCACAGTAACTGTGTCTCTCTCTGCCTGAGATGCTTGTTCAAAGTGGAGCAGCGCAGGCCTTCCCTAAGTCACGGAATCAGAACTTGTGCAGGGGGACTGGAGTCTCCTTGTCCACACATACAACTCTGAGAACCACTGCCCTGGACAATAACAAAGCAACTGAGGTCAAGAATCACCTTACTCACCCATCTTGTTCTCTTTGCATGCACAAGTTCCCTTTCCATATTTCTAGCTCACAGCAAGTGCTCAATAAATATGTTGAATTACATAGTTAATTATTGGTGTGTTTTATCATCCTGTAACAGCAACTTTCAACTGGTGTGCCGTGTTCTAAAATTTTTTAGAACATGCAATATCTGACTATTTAGTCAGGAGCTCTGACCAATTTTCCCTTCGATTGTCAAATTAAAAAAATGACAACAAGCAACACAACAATAGCTTCCCAGTGTTAATGAATCAAAATTATGCCTATTTTTTGTCAAACTGGAAAAACATACATACATTTTGGTGTACTGCAGAATTTTAGTAATTACTTTATGTGTGCCATGAGATGAAAAAGGTTGAAAATCGCTGTGCTATAAGATCCTTGAAGGCAAGAACTTGCTATATATCTCTTTGCATCACTATAGAACTTAGGACCATTTTCTGCACATAGTAGGCCCTCAAAAAACAGTGTATAAACAGCAGTCAAAGCATGAAATTTAGAAAACTGAACCAACTTATAGGAAAATAGTTTGTTTATAATAAGAAAGGATGTCACTCTTTTTAGGAAAAAAAAAAGAATGTCAAAGCACATACAGGGTTGAAAAAATCTCAAGTTACATGACAATATATACACACCTTTTACTGTCCTGTAATTATTGACATACTGACTACCAGTGACGATATAAGAGACTGTATGTGGGTCACACAGAACATACACATGCCATGGGACAGCTCAATCGTCACCCTCCTTCCTCCCTCCCCAGGGCTTTGCAGAAAGCTGGGGCAGAGCAAAGTGGGCTGTGAGCACCTGAAGAGCAGCAGCTCCTCTGCTCCTCCTCTATGGGGATCAGCCAGTGGGCTCAGACTTTTCAAGATAAGCTGAAAATTAAAATCACTATGAGAAATCTATCAATTTTTAATGCTATTGAGAATTAATGCAGCATTTTTTAAGATGTTGAGTTAATCAAACAAAATACAAGGTCTGTCCAGAAAAAGTCCAGCCGCCATTAATATAATGAGAACAGTTAGCGCAAGATTGATGTCACCTGGCAGCCGACAGGAGTGGACTGCAATGCACATGTGTGAACAGTGATGACTTCAGTGTACTCGTCAGTGGGGGCAGAAGATAATGCTGAGTGAGCAGGTGTGCTGTGTGGCCATCACCTTCAAATGACTGAGCAAATACAGGAACAAACCTGCATCAAATTTTGCATTAAGCTTGAACCTTCCTCTGCGAAAACTATCGGGATGGTTCAGAAGGTCACGTTTATGGGCACCTGGTGATTGGCAGCTTCATCTCAACAACATTCCCACTCATCATGTCTCATGCAGATTTTTTTGGCAAAACATCAAATCATCCAGGTAACCCCTCCCCATAATCCATATTTGGCGCTGTGCAATTTCTGGCTTTTCACAAAACCAAAATCACCTTTGAAAGGGAAGAGATTTTAGACCATCAGTGAGTTTCAGGAAAATATGACCAGGCAGCTGTTGCAGACTGGGAGAACTGTGTGAGGTCCAACTTTGAAGGGGACTGAGGTGTCATTGTCCTATGTACAATGTTTCTTGTCTCTTGTATCCTCTTCAATAAATGTCTATTTTTTCACATTGCATGGCTGGATACCTTCCAGACAGACCAAGTATATCTGTAGGCTATCAATATAAAATCTCTAAAATAGATAGTATTCACAGACAACACTGAAGTTAGGAACAAGTAACTATATTACAGTCTCAGGTAGTGTGATATCTCCCTAACCAGACCTGTGGCCTTATCAATAATACATTATATATATACATATTCAAGTACAGTGCCTTCCAGAAATATTTTATCCACTGCTGGAATGCCTAGAACCTGGCACATAGTTGAAGCACAATAGCTATTGAATGAATGACTGACACAGGCCCCACCAACCTCAAGGATGAAATTCAAAACTATAATGCTGGGTGGACAAGGCAAGCCCTCAAAATATACACAAACAGTATGGTGTCGTTAATTCAAGTTTAACACATATAACCTAGTATTCTATAGATTCATATACATACATAAAACTATAAAGATGTGCACAGAAATGACTAAGATAAATATAGAATAGTGGTTACCTCTCAGAAAAAGGATATCAAGGTTGTGAAAGTATATATCAATGACTTCAGCTATATTTGTAATTTTTCTTCCTTAAGTTGAGTGGTGGGTACATGGCATTCATTACATTCTTATATTTTTTGAATTATAGGAACACTTCATAACAATCATTTAAATAAGTGGTTATTTTGTGATAACTTTATATTTACATAAAAATTGCAAGGATTTATGGAGTTCCCATATACCCTTCACCAAGTTTCCTTATGTTAATTGACATCTTGTCAAAACAAAGAAGCTGACATTGGTATATCACTACTAACCTAACTCCAGACTTTATTTGCCTTTCACCAGTTTCTCCATTAATGGCCTATTTCTGCTCCAGGACACACTTCAGGGGACCACATTGTATTTAGCTGGTATGTATGCCCAGGCTCTCCTGGTCTATGACACTTTCTCAGTCTTTCCTTGTTTTTCACAACCTTGATAGTCTTAAGCTGTCTCTGGCCTTTTCTGTTGTTTTTCTCATGGATAGATTGGGGTTACAGGCTTTTGGAAAGGAAACAAAAAAAATGGAGCGCCCCTCTCATCATATCGCATCGGAGTCCATATTATCTACACGACGAAAATGTTGATGTTCATTTTCATCACTCAGTTAGAATAGTGTTTGCTGGGATTCTCCACTGTAAAGTTACTAATTTCCCTTCCTTATTCTTAGGTTATGAGTCACTAAGTCCAGCTCACCTTGGAAAGTGAGGGGTGAAGGGAGAAGAACTAAGCTCTACCTCCTGTAGAGAAGGGTAACTACACATAGGCAATAATTTTGAAAAAGAAAATTATTGAGTGGGACATAAAGAGAAGACAAGAGTCATAAAGAGTGAGAAGAGTTATACTCCCAAAGACATGCAAGGCTTTTCTGTGACCTGTGAATACAACAGTACCTCCTATTTTTAGGATAAATACACATGCTCATTCAAAATGTCACAAGCCTTTTCTGTGTTATTTCTTCCTTTAATTGTTCAAAGTAACCAGATCTTCTAAAACATAACCGTTGTTTCAGTCTAGATACTAGCACCTGCTTTAATAGAAATATAACATGAGCTCTATTTAAAGAAAAAATTTCCCCACAAGCGTTTGACTAACTATTGTATTCAAGAGAATGGACTAGTACTCTGAAAATTTTCTTCTAAAACAGTCACAATGTTTAGTACCTGCCCCGAAAGGAGGCTACAATATCACATGGAAGAGAGGTCTTAGGTGGTGAGAGGATGAGTACCCATGTTAAAAATGGCACAAGTCACACTTAGTTTACTGCCATCAGAGAAATACTGATTCAGTGGTATATAGATTTGGAAAAAGAGGAGATGGAATCCAACCGAGAGGTATCTAGTGAGACTGCTGTGCTCTCTGCGAATCACCTCTAAGAAAATTCTCTTTGTCTCTTTTCAGAGAGACACAACATCTGAGCTCAGGAGCCTTGATCAATTTAAGGTGCTAAGTTCTACAGTAAAATATACCATTAAGAAACAAACCTAACATTGCTATAAATACAACCAATGCCCAAGTAGAGAGGGTAGACAATAAAAAACTAAAAATCACTACCAAGAAAAAGACAAAAGTTAAAATCTTGACTTCAACAATCTACTGCTCCAGAAACACTGGAATCACTCCTATTTGTTTTATCCACCCTCTCTTCAGCTCTCTGCCGATGTGTATTATCAAATTTCTCCAGTCTCATTTCTCGCCAGTTTCAAAATGGCCCAAATGCTTCTATTAATTCAACTGCTTTTTCTATATTGATCACAGTTTCTAAGAAAGGGGTTTCCATGACATGTATATTAGCCAATATCCTTTATAAACAATTAACACCAAATTCAGACAAATGCAAGCAAAACAGAAAGGCAGGGGCGGGAGCATGGAAATTGGTTCACATAACTAAAAATTCAGGGCAAGTTCAGGACACAGGCTGTGAGTCTTGGCTCTGACTTCTGGGTGTTTCCTTCTAAGGCAGGCTCTTCCTTTAGAGTGCTCCCAGGCTGCTCCAAGCACACAGTCTCACAGCCTAACAACCTCAGCAGAAAGAGTTCTTCTTTCCCATAATTCCAATCAAACTCCCAGGATTGAACTTCATTGGACTGATGGGTCACATGTCCATCTTCCAACCAATCATTGTAGTCAGGAAAGGAATATGCTAATTTGCTAGGCCTAGATCACATATTCCTGAGTTCATGAAGAGAAAAGTATCAGTCACTTCCAAACAATCAGTGTGAAGAGATGTGAAAGGGGTGGTTCTTCAGATCAAAATAAACATTCTGTTATCATAAGAAGGCAGAATGAGAACCCAGTGGGCAAAAACAATTGTGTCTGTCTTACCCTATCTGTGTCATTTTTCTCATTTACCTTCTTAGACTAGTCACATCTCTGCTGTTCCTCATGCTGTTTTCCCGTGAAATTTGTCACCTACTCTGCCACTTGAAAACGTTTTACTAATCTTTCAGGAGGTTGTTTATGTTTCACCCACTAGGTCTTCCATAAATGCTCCAGACATATAATTGCTCTATGATCCCATAGATCACATGTTCCTCTACTTGGTATTTGTTTCATCTCACCATTTTAAGGTAACTCGTGTGATATAAATTATTTGAGGGCAGAGTAGATGCCATATTGCTTTTGATTTACTTGACCTAAAGCAGAGTGTCAAATGCAAAGAAGTCACTTGATAACATTTGCTGAGTTAGAGACATCCAAATTATTCCTACCTCAAACCTCTACCCCTATTAATTCTGCCTCATTTTAATCAGATGTTTATTCTAAATCTCTCCACACATTTATATATCCTTTTTGTGCTTTTGGCTTCGTGGGGCTCTAAGTCTCACAGAATCTATTTGATCCTCATCAATGGGTTCAGCTTTGTCTCAGTCCCTAGGGACTAGTGGTTATGCAAATTGAAATAGAGAAATGTAAAGCATTCTAACAAGACACCTTGAGAATTACATTAATGTGGCCAGTTTCTCTTCTGTCCAAGCTCTGCTTTGGTGACCTACATGGGACCCACTTCCTCAAGAATTGATTCTGTTTATAACCTATGGAATAAAGGGTTGCTATGTATAATCAGTAGAGCAAGATCTTAGTGTCAAAAGATTTGTAACCTCAAATAAATTTTTTTCAAATAATTTTTTTAATCTGAGTCTTCCTTATTCATCTGTGAAAGGCAGATTTGTAAAACATGTAACTTCAGAGTTCTCCCTAGTGTAAAACAAAACAACAGTATAAAGAGCTTAGCATTACATCTGATATATGAAATGTAACAAATGTTAACCATCCATGCTAAAAGGTCAATGGACCACCTCACCTGCCTTACCTTTTCCACAAATCTCATCAAGAATCTGGCAGGGATGTGCTCATTTATTTGATCCCAAATCATATTGGATAATTGAAAATGTAGTTGCTGTTAAGTAAGAACTTTCTGAAAATCCCAGTGGAACCTGATTTCTTCTACAGAACCAAAGCCCAAGTATAAGACTGCTCCCTAAACTGAGCCTATGTCTTCCATTATTACCCTAAAGTCTTAACTAGCCAACTTCCCAGAATTTTATAAAAATGTCCTCATTTTATCCTGTAATCTCAAAGCTTTCTGAACTGCTTTTTTAAGCCCCAGAGCCTGGGATTCATGTCTTGCTCAGATTCATGCCTTGCTTGGCTTATAAAAAGAACTATGTAGGCTACAACCGATGCCAAGTTCCACAGCAGGACCCACATAAAGAGGTATAAACAAAGAACTCAGAGACCTAGTAACATTTTTAGGGTGACTATTAGGGGCAAAAGAGATGGAGTGGGAGGCATAAAAACATCTTTTAAAGATTGTTTTACTAATCATGGTAAAAAATCGGGACTACAAAAGGTTATGATTGTCCATTGTTCCCCCCAAAAGAGAGAGAGATTTCCTTCTGAATAGTGTAATTAGAAAGGAGGATAAAGGAATGACTTTACAGAGAAATCTGACAAACACTGCCTCAGCCAGGTGATAAAGATTAATATCAGCAATGATAAGGCATTTCAATAACATAAATCCTTAATATGTGTGATAAGAATGATCTTTTTACTTACTTTTGTGGTCTTCATCTCAAGAAACACATAACCCTGTCTAACCATTAGAAAAACATAAGACAATCTCCAATGAAGGGACATTCCAAAAAATACCTTCCTAGTACTATTCAAACAGTCAAGGTTAGCAAAAGCAAAGGAATATTTGAGAAACTGCCAAAATCTAAAGAGTCTAAGAACACCTAATGACTAAATGAAAAGTGGTATCCTAGACAGGATCCTAGGACATAAAAAGAACATTAGATAAAAACTAAGAAAATTGGAATCAAGTATGAAATTTATTTAATGCATCAATATTGGCTTATTAGTTGTGACAAGGGTACCCTGCTAATATACAATGGTAACAGTAATGGAAACTCACCTTGCTGTCCTCACAACTTTCTGATAAATCTAAAATAATTCTAAAATAAGAAGTATATTTTTTAAATTATCCTATTGAGTTTTAAGGAAAATGGATAAAAAGAAGTTCTTACATAGATAGATGTAGTAGAAGTGTAGAACACCAAAAATAATGAGGAGACCTTAAAAGCAGCCAGAGAGAAAAGACAAATTAGCTTACTTCTCATCAGCACAATGGCAGACAGAAAAAAAGTGGATATTTTTATAGTGCTCAGAGAAAATAGCTTCAACCCAGAATTATATACCCAGAAAAATTTTCTTTTAAATGAAAAAAAAAGAAAAAGAAAGATATTTTATAGAAAATAAGAGGAGAGAATTTTATCTACAGACCCACACTAAAGAAATTATAAAAGATATTCACAACCCTGGCTGGTTTAGCTCAGTGGATTGAGCATGGGCTGTGAACCAAAAGGTCGTGGTTCGATTCCCAGTCAGGGCATATGCCTGGGTTGCATGCCAGGTCCCCAGTGGGGGCCATGCGAGAGGCAACCACACATTGATGTTTCTCTCCCTCTCTTTCTCCTTCCCTTACCTTCTCGCTAAAAATAAAGAAATAAAATATTTTTTAAAAAAAGATATTCACAAGGCAGAAGGCAAATAAATGCAGATAGGTCTAAGATGCAAGAAGGAATAACAAACAAAGGAAATTTAAATATGGACAATTAAAGAATTAATGACTACCTAAACAATAATAAAAACACCTAATTTTCATTATTAAAAAGAGATTGGAAGTAAAATGCACTCAATGGAGGGGAAAGGGTAATGATAACAATGTTTTCAGAGTTCCTTTGAATATTACATGAAGGAGACAAAGATATTGTTCAAATTTAGATTTATATAACTATGTCCATATGACTAGGAAAATTATTTAAAAAATAGAAATAAAATTTATGACTTCCAAACTAGTCAAGGGAGCAATTCTAAATGACAAAAATACTTAATTGTTCAAAAGGAAGGCAAGAAAAAGAAGAACAAAAGAAGTATAAGAAAAGCAGAATAAATAGACAACATAAAATTGCTTTGAATACTTCTTGCCAGTCCCTTCTAGCCTATAAAGTATCTTTTGAGAAATCAGCATTCAAAGTGATGGAAAGCAAGGTTCTGCAACCTACAGTACTCTATCCAGCAAAGCTATTAGTTAGAATTGAAGAGCAGATAAAGCACTTCCCCAACAAGGTAAAACTAAAGTTGTTCATCATCACCAAGCCATTATTACTTGAAATGTTAAAGGGAACTATAAAAGGAAAAAAAAAACAAAACTATGACTAATAAAATGACAACAAATGCACAATTACCAACAACTAAATCTAAAAAACAAACTAAGCAAACAAGCAGAACAGGAACAGAATCATAGACATGGAGATCATATGGAGGGTTATCAGTTGGGAGGGGGAAGAGGAAATATGGGGAAAGGTGGAGGGATTAATAAGCACAAATTCAATAGGTAGAAAATAGACAGGGGGGTGTTAAGAACAGTACAGGTAATGGAGAAGCCAAAGAACTTGTATGCATGACCCATGGACATGAACTAAGGTGGGCAGGGGAGGGGGTTGCGGGAGGGAATGGGAATACAGAGGGGGCAAAGGGGGACAAAGGGGGGAAATGGGACAACTATAATAGCATAATCAATAAAGTATATTTTTAAAAAATAGACAACATAAATTTAAGTGGCAAAATAAATTACAATATATTAGCCATTATTAAAATTAATAAGTAAATTCTCTGGATAAAAGACAATAATTTCAGATTGGATATGAAACAAAAATGAAGTCTAGCTTTTCTGACTTCTCCAGAGACACACTAAACATAAAGTCACGGAAAAGTTGAAAGCATAATGAAAAATATAACAGGTGTATAGAGAGTCCTCATGTTTCACTTGAAGAACTCACATGGCTTATCATGTAGTCATACACATGGCTAAGACTTATTATATTAAAAGGACACAAAGCAAAATCAGCAAAGGGAAGTTCAGAGAAAATCAGGTACATGCTTCCAAGGGTCCTTTCCCAGTAGAGTCACATGGGACATGCTTAACTCCCAAAATAATGAACTGTAACAGCATTTGTGAAATGTTGTCTTATCTACTAGGGAACCTTATTAGAGACTCAGTGCCTAGGGATTTATTTAAGGGCTAGTAATGTTCAACCTTTTCAAAATTGCTCCATAAATTTAATAAAATTCCAATTAAAAATCTATATAGATTTTTTCATTGAATTTGGCAGTCAGATTCTAAAATTTACACAGAATATCAAAGGGCCAAGAATAACCTGAACGTTACAGAAAATGTAGAATGAAGTCAGGGAAATTGTTTAGCCAGTTATGTAGAATTACTTAAAACTGATAGCAATTAAGGCAGAGTAGTATTGGCACAGAGATAGACATATTCACCAATAATTGATCAAAATACAGAATGCAGAAAGAGTCCTAATATATTAGGAATTGTGATTTAAGATTGAGCTGGCTTCACAGGATGATTACTTAATAAATGGGGGTAAAAGAGTTGGTTTTTCAGAGGAAATGGAAAAAATGGAATTAAATTGTTACCTCCCACTAACCAAAAAATCAGTTTCAGATTGATTAAGTGCTTGAATGTAGAAGACAAAAATTCAAACCATTTAAAAGAAAATATAGGAGAATATCTGTAGGACAGAGTAGACAAGAATTTCTTACACAATAGAAAAAACTAAAAATTCCTAAAAAAATGTTAATTTTCCACAATAAAATCAAGAACTACTACTCATAATAAAACACTGTAAAGAAAGTAAAATATTGAGCAAAAATAAATGGAAAATACTTGTACAATATTTAACCAACAAAAAACTAATATCCAAGGGGAAAAAAAATCCCTTAGAATAAATTTAAATTTATTTTAAAATCATAGAAAAACTGGCAAAGACACAAATAGAAATGTAATAGAAAAATAAATACCAATGGCCAATATGTATGAAAATTATCAAAAATGTTAATTAAAATAATGCAAGACTATTTTACACACATAAGATTGAGAAAAATAATAATCTAACAATATTAGGCTTTCATGAGGTTGTTGACTGACAGGTAATTTCACATGCTGTTGAAGGGTACAACTTGTCTGAAAAATTATTGGTATTACCTAGTATAGTTGAAGAAATACATTCCTTATGACTCAAAATCCACTCCCGGTAAAATATTTTAACAATTGTACCTTCAAATGTGCGCATGAATGTTTGAAGGACCACTGTTAATACTGCACCTCCCTAAAAATTTAGTTGATAATTAAGTATAGTATAAATAATAAAGTTGGTATATCCATGCAATAAAGTATTATACAGAAGAGAAAATGAAAAATTACAGCTATATGCATCAACATGGATAAATATCAAGTCATAATATTAAGTGAAAAGAACAGGTCACATAAGAGTATAATTTCATTTACAAAGAAGAAACCAAAAAATTATGTAGGCTTTAGAGGTACATACATCTGCTAAAAGCATAATTGTTGGAGAGGTTGTGGAGAAAAGGGCACCCTAGTGCACTGTTGGTGGGACTGCAGACTGGTACAACCACTATGGAAAGCAGTATGGAATTTTCTAAGAAAACTAAAAATGGACCTACCTTTTGACCCAACAATTCCACTGCTAGGATTATATCCTAGAAATCCTGAAACACCAATCCAAAAGGACCTATGCACCCCAATGTTCATAGCAGCACAATTTACAATAGCCAAGTGTTGGAAGCAACCCAGGTGCCCATCAGTAAATGAATGGATCAAAAAACTATGGTACATTTACACAATGGAATTCTATGCAGCGGAAAGAAAGAAGGAGCTCCTACTCTTCACGACAGCATGGATGGAACTGGAGAGCATTATGCTAAGCGAAATAAGCCAGGAGGTGAAAGACAAATGCCATATGATCTCACCTTTAATGGAAACCTAATCAACAGAACAAACAAACAAGCATAATATAACCAAAGACACTGAAATTGAGAACAAGAGAGGAGAGTGATAGGAATCTCAAGGGAAAAGGGGAAGGGGTTAGAGCAACAAGTATGAAAGACACATGGACAAAAGCTAGGGGGGATGGAAATGGGAGGGAGCTGGAGAGGGCTGGGGCGGTGGGCTGGGATGGGAGTAGAAGACGGAAAACTGTACAAGAACAACAATTAAAATAAAAAAATTAAAAAAAGAAAAGAAAAAAATAAAAGCAAGGAAATCATTAGTTACCTCTTGCATGAAAGGAAAAGAGATGGATCATAGAGATATACATCAGGGCTTCAAATTAGGCAATGTTCTAATGCTCCAGGAGCAGTGGGAAAATGAATGAGGTGCCATAAAGGAACAGCGATACAACTGCATGGCTGGAAAAGTCTGAACCCAGCCAAGAGTGATAGGGAACAAAGTCAGAGAGGAAGCGGGATGGTCATGCAAAGTCTTCCCAAGGGAAGTATTAGAATGTTATTCTGAGTATAAAGAGAAGCCTCTTAAAGGTTGTGAGTTGGGAGTGGTATGATTTGATATTTATTTTTAAACCCTCACTTGAGCTATATGTGAAATATAACTGCATGTGAACAAGAGGGGACTCTGGAGGCCAATTAGGAGGCTATTTCAACAAGATAGGCCTAAGATAAAGATGTCTTGAAGAAAAAGTGGTAGTAGAGGTAGTAAAAAGTGATCAAATTTGGGGATTTATTTGAAGGTAGAAGACTTGCTGATGGTAGGATTTATGCAGAGGTTGAAGACTCAGATTGAAAGATTACTTTTGGGGTTTTAGCAAAGCAATGGGATAAATAGGCATGCCATTTCATGACATGGAGAAAGCTAAAGACCAATTTGGGGAATGGGTAGATAATCAAGTATTCTGCTGGAAAAATGCTACCTGGAGATGCCTATCAGACAGCCCAGCAAAAATGTTATGCCTTCAGTTGGCTGTATGGGTTTATAGCTCAGAGGGGATGTCGACATAGGCCACATTTTACTGATTCTGTGATACACTTCTTTTTTCGTACTTTGACATCTTTAAAATTAGGGCATGTCTTACAATTAATATTTTATAATGAGAACTGGCATTTTTTTCTTTCTTAATAGTATATAAAGTAGTACATTTTAGAATCAATAGGATCTTAGATTCTGTGAACTACAGAACATTTTGAAGACATCAGAATACAGATATCATTAAAGACATAAAACTGTGAGATCACTAGGAAGTAAGCACATGCAGAGTTCGGGGGTGGGGGGGAAGGTGAAAGGATGAGGCCTGGGACAGAGGCCTAGAAGGAGATCAGAGGTTGGCAAAAGAGAATAAAAAGAGTGGTCAGTCAGGAAAAAAGCTAGGAGCCAGTAGTGTATTGAAAATAATAAAGTTATTTCAAATAGGAGAAAGGGAGTGATCTGTTGTGACAGATGCCTCTGAAAAGGTAGAAAGTGAATGAAGAAGAAAGAAGAGAGGAGGCACTAGTCAGGATGGGTTCAGTAGAATGGCAGGGACGGAAAGGCTCACAGGGGATGGGCCAAAGACACTGAGAGGAAAGCAAGTAGAGCCAATGGTGTCTTTAGGTCATTACTACATTTACCGCTTTTTGTTTCTTATCCCAATAGAATAGAGCATCCTTAAGGCAGGGATCTTTGTTTTGTTTGTTTACATTCTAAGAGCCTAAAATAGTGTCAGATGCTCCATAAATATTTGTTAAACTGAACTGACTCTTTGCAGGAGATTTGCTCTAAAATAGAGCAGAGCAGAGAAATGAAGAAATAGCTGGATTTGATAGTCTTTCATGCAGAGAAAGAGTGGCATTCTGGCATTTTACCGGAGCACAAACCAGCAACTAGAAGTTATTGTAGGACAGATTTGAGCTCAAAATAATCAAGAACTACTGCTTCTTAAAATACCCCAACATAAGAGGAGGTTGCTTTTTCAAGGGGGAATGAGTCTACTATCACAGGCTTAAACAAATAATAAGCTAGAAAATAGTATCAGAGAATGCTGGATTTTTAGAGAAGAAGAGGGAGTTAGTGGACAGAAGGTTGAACTGAAGTGGCTTCTTACTTTAAGAATTTCTTTCAGAGTCACAGCAAATTTCAAATTCCAGATTTATCTCATCCTCTCACTTGGGGTAGTCTCAGCATTCTCTTTTGGGGAATGCAAATGTATAAAATCATAGTCAAAGTAAAATATAATTTTAAAGGTAACTTTGACATAAAAATAATTTATGCATTTCAATATCAATTTTAATTATTTATGCCCAATTGCACCATTTTGTTGACATAAATAATTGAGCATTCTCTTAAATTAAAAAAAAACTTAAACAGTGAAAGGGGACATTTGTTATATTCAGAGTATTGTACAATTGCATATGTTTATCTCCCAGCCTTTATTACATTCTCGTAACTATTTGAGACAAATCAATTATTTTACAAAAAAAATTCTACAGTTCCAATAGTTTTTCAAGTAGGTGGCAAAATCTCGGAACTGAACTTCAATACTAATCTATTTAATCCTGTGTCTGAAGCAGTCAGAATAATTTCAGTGAGCTATTCGTTAAATTTTCAGTGTCTGGTGATAACTCATAAACTTCTACTTAAATATTATTAAATAACATAAATTCTCTAAGATATCTTTTAAACAAAATGAAACTTTTCATATTATCAATGTAAAACACAGTAAAAGTTATCAAATTGTCCTTGGATTCTGAAATATGTCCTACAGTGTGTTGTAGCCAATCTGCTCAGAAATCCTTCTGCTGAGTTTTTCTGTGAAGGCTGGCTGTAGAGCCAGGAATAGGTTAATGAAATGCATGAAACAAATTATAAGTGGTAATTCAGCTACTAAACCTTCTCAAGACAGCAGGGGAAATAGGAAAATAAAGCTAATCTTATTTCATTTTTCTCTATATACTCAAAATGTCACCTCATAAATCCCATTTTCTGTTTCCATAAAGAATCTGTGTTAGAACTATTGTTTATTAAGGGTTCTGCTGCCATATGGATAACTTTTAAAAATTTTCCCCAAACCTACACTATGTGCAAATATCCAACAATTTTACATTCATGCGCTAAAATTTTAATTTACATTCCTTCATTTCCTCACAAATCAATGTGATGTACTATGTAAAGGAACTATCTAAATATCAGGACCTTGAACTTTGGTACAAGATCTTCTCTTGAAATATATTTATATGAACCACAAACAATTCAGAAAATTTTCCTACAAACATCATGCTTCTAGCCAACAGTATTTTTTTGTTCTTCTGAATGTCTTTGAGGGCTAATAGACTGGCTTAGATTTTAGCCCAGCGGATTAATAATGTATTATAAAATGTGCAGTTGTCATCACAAAATAAATTTTGAATACCATATACAGCTCCTATTTTTAAAATATCTTGGTATATGTTAAGAAAATGAATTAAAGTCTATGATCTATAATCCTAAATATACAAACAGCAACATGGAGATACATAGCAAAAAATGTCACATTCAACTGAATGCTAAAAGACAAAATATATAAAGCTACGAAGAGCTCTGCAGTATTTGTGATTTTAACATAATATGTGCTTTTTACTTAGAACAAAATAAGAACTCTTGGAAACGAATGAAATGATCAATACCATTCTATAGAAATATAGCAAGGGTCTAAATCACTAAAACCAAATTAAAATCTAAAATAGAGTTAACACATTCTCATGTTCCTCTTAAAATATATCCTTTTCCTTTCCTAGTGGCTTATTGAGCAAACTCATGAAGACTCTGTACACTGTCCCTTCTTAAATTTTAAGAATATGAGAAAAATTAGATGTTATCAAATTTTTCATCTAAATCTTTGCAAAGGGCTGTTATTCCCCAATCTAATAAGGGTAAGTCAGATCCTGCTTCTGCATCTATTTAAAAATTCTGATGAATCAAATTTTTTAAATGAATCTCTTATAATACATACTAGCACTTTTAAAGTATGCCTTCTAATATTTACATTGTAAAGTGCAAGTTCTTTAATATACACAACTTCCAACAAAAAGTACACATTTTTGAAAATATCTTGGTTGTGTCAGATTTCTTGAGAGACCTCCCTGGAGGGCTCAGAGTCTCTCTCCATCATAGTGGGTGAAGAGCAGGTGAGTCACAGAAATTTTAATGCTAACATCCTTAGAAGTCAGTGAAAGACAATGCCATAATGTAAGAAAAATTTTGTTCATCTTTATTTATGTATTAAATAATTTGCCTTGAAGCCTAAGAAGTTTATTATTAAACTTTTGAGGATAGGAGAATAACAGGTTTGCAGATCATTTAAATATATATGTGTGTGTGTATGTTTATATGTATATATTTTTAAACACAATCCACATAAATAGCCTTTTGGAGAGTTAAATTTTCCTGCTGTGCTGTTAAGCACCTTCTTATTAATAAGCAAATGAATATAGTGATAAGAAGCTGTCCAGAGCAGCAGTTAAGGTATCCCTTGGTTGCTGTATTGTAGCAAATAGAGTTTAAATAAAAGGCCATCAGGCTTTCAAAAAATAGTAACTTGAATTCCAAAGCAAGATCAAATATCACCTACCTTTATGTGTAAACTTAACTCAAATTCTAAGAAAAGGCTAATGATCACTTTTACCTGTAAACCATCATTGAAACCTTTTTTTGTACAAAAGAATATGATTTTTTGCAATATTGCTTTTGAATTAATCATTTCAGTTCAGATTCATAGTAAGTTTGGGGATCAGGGAAGTGGAGGTCATGATGAAGAATGGGAAAACTGGGTTATCTGACTTTTCTTCACACCTATATCTTGATCCTTGGGTTTTTGAAAAATAACAATAAGGTGATTCTGTAGCATTTGTGCACACCAAACTTTTTAGACCCAGGTGTAAAAAAATGATAATCTAAATTATATTTCTACCCTTAACACTCTCCTGACATATGAAGCTATCAGCCTTAAATATCACATGCAATTGTCTGTTTTTATTCCTCCCAAAATGGCATGTACTATATTTCTTCATATGTAAAACTCTTCATTTTTGCAACCAATTTTCCATCAATATTTGCTAAAATCAGTGTAAGTATCTTGCACAAATAACTATGGTTCAGGATAAATACCTGATAATTAATAAATTAACAAATCAGTGTAAGGCTTTGGGGGGGGGTTGTGTTTTTAATGCAGATAACTAAGTAGGATGTAGGCCACAAACTGAAAAATAAGAATCAGCCATGCTTTATCATTCACCTCACAGCTAATCCTGGCCCTTTCTCATGTTTATCCGCTGGCAATCCAAATCCATGAATCTCTAAGAAAGTTCAACTTTAAGCAAAGAATCTTTGTCTTAGTCCAAGATTTGAAATATAGCCAGGAGGAAAAAAAATGAGTTTGGGGTCAGATGATCTGGGCTAAATAATTAAGGTGATCACTAAACTCTTAAATGTTTAAGTCCCTCATCTGTGAAATGGGCCTAGCATCACCCAGCTCCCAGGTGACAAGGAAGTTAAATGAGACAGGATACTGCTGGGCAAATAATGGGCAATCAATAATTTTTTTTCTTCCTTTATTGCATGAATATCACCTCCAGTAGACACCTACATTTCTTTTTTTGTTACTTTAAGTAACATTTGAGAAAAATGAAGAACCTATACTTAAGTCACATTGTTTATAACAAGTAAAATCAGCACTGTCTTACTTCAAGAAACTGAGAAGAAAAAAAAAATGGGTTCATTCTATCTTTCAGGTTGGAGGTTGCAGTTGGATGATCCAAGGGACTTGAGATCCTTTTCCTACCAGTTTTCTCATCTTTTACGTACCTTATTTTTATTCTGAGACCTAATTACCATATTTTCTGGATCCAATTCACATACTTTCTATAGGGTATTACTTCTGAAAACAAATGAGAAAACAGCAATTCAAGCCCACAGAAGTAGATTGAGTGGTCCATGTCTCAATACAAGAGATGACTGAATTTTAAGCTATTATTTATTACTTGATTTAAAATAAGTTATAAAGTATTAATAATGCACATAAAAATTTAAATAGCTAAAATATTTTTATAAGGTCTATTTATAAACCCAAGATTATACTTAAAATATAGACATGCTTCTCCTCTTTTGGTAATAATAGATATAATGTATTTTAAATATTAATTTCACAAATATATAAATGCCAAAATTAAAATAATGTAATTAAAATTGTCACCAACCAAGTTATATATAATAATATATATGTGCATATATGTATATTCTCAATATGTATTTCTTTTAGATGGCCTTCAGTCTTAAGAAGTTCCTTTTAAAATCTTTTAAAGATACTGCAATAATTAACTTCCTAAAATGTATCGCAAGAAAAACATGAATTCCCATGACCTAAAATAGTCATAACATCTCTAAGTTTGAAAAACTTTTTACTGCATATGTGGAGTTAATCGGTTTTTACACTAGTAGACAGTATCATTCCAAATGATTAGCAAAATCATTTGTGTCATTTTTTTTCACATTTTGATATAAAGGGCTTTATAACAACAGTGTTTTGAAAGTCAGTTTTCTCTATGACTTGAATTTCGTATCTCAGAATTATTTTATTTTCTATAACTCTTTTTTTCAAAGAGAATATGTAAAGATCCTTCCCAAAATTACTTAAATTATTAGTCTTTTTTTTTTAAGTATAACAAAACAATTTGGAATCCTTAAGTATGCATTGGCTGTATATATATATTCCTAATATATGTACCATATCCTATTCTTCCTATGTATATTGGATTTTTTAAGTAAATAGAAAGAACACAGATTTAACTTAAAATATAATAATTCATCTTTATTTGTTTTTAAAAGGTAAACAATTTATTTCTTTCAAACTAGAATATAAATGCTTTATGATTATTCTTTTTTCACCATCTTTAATATAAAAATTTAGCATTTAAACTTATTTTACTATACGATGGGCAAAAAATATCAAAAGGGTATGAACTGTGCTTTCACTAGAAAATGTAAATAAAAATATTGAGCTCTAAATTTTTTTATTACAGATTACTTTTAAGTGTCTATTTTCTTTCTGAATTCAAAATGATTGACTTGAGCACATTATTCAGCAAAAATATAGAGCAAGCCTCCTGCCTGAAAGACTCCTGAATAAAGAGAAAATTATTTTTGGATTTTCGTCTTGATCAGATATGAAATATTCTGAAACGCCACCTCCATAATTTGATAAAAAGCTTGATATCCCCAAATGAAAATAGGACTCAGCACTTTCATTTTTCTGTCTGTAAAGGAACCTGGATAAACTGATTTTTTTTTTTTTAATGAAAATCTCAGGCATAAAGGTGGCAGTAATGAAGCAAGCTTAAATATGCGCTGACCTTTTAAATGAACTGCAATTCGCGTTGTTTGGCCAAGGATCTGACTGTGTCACTGTCTCCATCTATTTCTAGCTTGAGAGATGTGGGTGTTGGAGCCACTCTGCTCTCTGGCGGACGGAGACAGCACGGCTGCAAGCACCCAGCAGCGCCGAGAGACAAGCTCCGCACCATCCAGCAAACGTCAGACACAGAACGGCATGCGTGGATCTATCTTTTCTTAAAAACTAGATAGAAAAATAAACTATAAGCATATTTTCATTTCCTAAATGCAGTATATATGGTGTTAAGAAGAGCATTGCTGTTGGGAGGACAATACGCAAAATATTTAAATGATTTTAGAAATCATTGAAAGTCTCAGCTATTAAGACAGCCTCAAGAAACACGCATTTTGAATTAAGTACATAGTCAGATTTTAAATAACTGCCAGTGTCCCTTGAGTGACATTTTCTTTTTTATTGCTTTTTTGTTTTGTTCTTTTTGCTTAGGATAAACACTTTATGGATAATTTGTTTATACAATATTGAATGAGATCTCTTTTTTTTTAATCATTCCTAGGATTTCTAAAAAAAAAAAAAAAAAAACTTCAGAATATTGCCTAGCAGCCTGCCTTGGCAGTGGACCATCCAGGCGTCTGTGTCTCAGCGTTATCAGCTATTATTTGGGCTGCCTCTAGAAACTCCACTTTTTAAAAAATGAGACAATGCTTGCAAAACACTTTGAAGAATAAATAAAACCACCTCAATTTGCAATGTCACATAATTAAGTAAAGTCTATACTCCACTCTCTTTCCCATAATATTATGTATCTATAAGCACTTTTACATGAAAAAAAGGATCTCATAGTAAGATGTAACACGAATCTCCTTGTACCTGTTTCATAACAACCTAGTCACCAATGCAACAGGCATTGACTAGGATCTCCGGTTGTAACTCAGCAACAAATGCAGAAGCTATGGTCCTCACCGTAAAGGATTTTATAGTCTTGGAAGAAAGTGGTATATATGCAAAAAAAATGTTAAATCATATCAATCAATAGTCCATCAAGCATTTGAGCTTGTGGTATAGTGCATTTGATATGATAGAATGAACAACTATTTCTCATTAGTATTTTATTTTCATCTAGATACCCACCTAATCCCTTAATAGAAAAAGGAAATAGAAAATAATATTTTCCTTTGGTAGGAATATAAAACTCAAGTATGTTGGGAGGAATAATTCTTAAAATTAGTTATAAGGAAAAATAAAATATATATATTCCAAATGCCTGATCTAGCAATTTTTAACCTCAATAAAAAGACTATTTCTATTCAGTAGTAACCAGAGATTTTGATTGTTATACCTCCTAGAGGGAGAAATTATGGGAAACCTGGTTATAAAATACTGGTTTCTTTATGGTCTGAAAAAATCAAATGTTTCGGGGAATTCTAAGGTACAAATCAGTTAGAAACTGTTTATAATATTTCCTTTGTCATTCAGCAAATTTTGGATTTCCAATGTATATCCCAGAAGTCACATCCTTCTAAATGAGTAAATAATATAGACGCGATTTTTTTTTAAGTTCCTTGTTGTACCTAAGCACACTGCAGGACATCTGGCATGTTTCATTCTGAAATGATGTTTATCCACAGAAACGCCATCAGTGGAAGATGCATTGAAAAGCTGAAGGTCTATTAAGGGAGTATGGGACAGCTGCATACATTCTGTATAAGGCCATGGAAATGACACAGCAATACCCCATCTGTGGCTGTGGTTCACAGAGCTTTGAATAAAAATCCAAACTCAAACTTGACTTGTTAAGGAAAAGAAAAATGTTAAAAGAAAGCTAGTATTAACAGGCTAATATATATGTCTGTCACTGTTACCTTTCTCCTTAATATAAAATATTTTGTGGGATTTCTATGCCTTTATTAAACACAAATATTATATAGTCATCCCTTCATGTTATTTGAAAAACTGCTTGTGGGGTACCACAATTTTCACTTTTATAATGTAGGCAATTTGTGAATAGGCTTAAAACTCGCAGAAGTGCTAGGAAGCAGTAGGGCAGATGTTCAAACTTCCCTATTGGGCCCTGCCAAGTCCTTCATTCTGGACCTACAATACCCAGCCTATTTAAAACTCAATGTCTCTTAATAGAGATTACTAATCAAGCTGATTTATGTGGTAGTTTAGGAGGTGGGGTCATTCATTCTTTTTGGTGGTGTTATTTCTAAAGAAAGTTTCATGCTCACAAAAGCCTCAGATTGACAGCTCCACAAAATGGAAATTCACAGAAGTATCACATTTGAAGGGGATATAGCCTCCCCTTACACTAACCTGCCAAGTCACAATTTCAACCTGCAAGGATCTGCCACCAAATTCAAGAGATTAATTCAGTCCCTGTGCCTGTTCAATCCTTTGCCAATAAGGAGGCCAATTAGTTTCAACTACACTGGTTAGTTTATGTCTGTCTTTATTTTTTTCTAATGGGGCATTTTCTCTCCATCGTTTGGATGATTTTGACCCCCAATTCATTGCAGGTTACTATGAAATGGCTGTCAATCACTTAAAACCACAGCTCAATGTGAACCAAGGCCTGAGGTGAAAAGTTCAGTCATTAGCTATTGAAACCATCCAGCTCCCCATTGGGATGGGTTTTAAAATGATAATGGGAAAACAAGAATGATGATGATAATATTAATAATAAGTTTGAAATAATATTGCAAATCTCTATTTTATAATAATATAGCCAACTAATTAGCAGTCTAGTTAGCCTCAGTTAACTTCTTATCTAAAAAAGTTCTCAGTTCCAAACTCTCCTTACTCCATGTACACTTCTTGTGTGTATTCACAGAATAAATAAATCTCAGAAAACTTCTGTTTCAGTCATGAATTAAAATTTGCACCTTATTGGCATATGACTTAAAAATTACATTTTAGTCTATATTTCTACCAGATAAATTCTCAGTAATGCTTATAAAAGTGCAATGTAAAATAACAGCAAACAAACTTCTGAGTTTTTTTTTTTAAATAAACAGATGAAAATATTCTATGCAAATAGGAAACTCTACTACCTGGACTCCAGAGAAGAGTATAGAGATGAAGAAGTGAACAAATGAAGAAAAATCCATGATTACTAGGACATGTGTGCTTATTTTTCCACCAAAAAGTAGAAATATATGAAGTAATATGTTAATTCCTCCTCATCATTTATTTCTGAAAAGGAGCCTACAAAGCAGGTTTTAATAGTAGAAAAAGAAACAAAGAGTCTGAGGGAGCTGTGTGTGATGAAGGAAAAAGGGTCACAGACAAAAGATTGATGCAGAAGGCTTTTGTTGATAACATCTCCTTCGTGAATAGAGAATCTATTATGCCCCAAGCACTCTACTTGCCCCCAAATAAACAATAGATCTCAAAACTACATGCTGGTAATTCTAGATAAAAATTGAGACTCTCATATTTGGTAAAAATATATCCAAAAAGTCCATATTTATCTCCACCAAATTCATAAATTTTATTTTTTTTATTTATTGTTTTCCTCTGAACTACACATTTAGGGGTTCATGACTCCAGTTTTCTCTAGTCTACCTCTAGAGGGCAGTAGAGAAAACAGGAATACTGTGATTTAGAGGCTTAAAAAGGAGGGTAGAATTTTTCAAAGAAGGAAGCAAATGAATAATACAGCATTTTCAAGTACTGGCAGTCACTTTTATGTGTATAAATATTCAAAAATCACTTTATTTGTTCATACACCAAAAAAATAATACTATATGCACTACAGTCTACTATAAACATAGTTATCAATACTCAGGACAACACCCAGAAATTATAGCTTAAAGAATGAGAACTCCAACCAAAAACCATTCAAAAACAATTTTCTTGGTACATATCAATAACGCTTTTTTGAAAACACATTAATACTTTATAGTATCAGTATTCACACAAAGACCTCTAAAACTTAAAATGACTACTGACAATCTTCATATGGTAAATACTACAAATAATAAATCTCTTTCTTATTTCCAGTTATATCTTTGGATGGAATTTACACAGTATGAGATTTTTAACTATTCTATTATTAGACTTTTTTTAAAAAAAATTGCAACAATAGTACAAAGAGTTCCATGTACTCTCAATCTAACTTCTCCTAATGTTAACATCTTATGTAGCCATAGTACCATGACCGATTACAGGAATATTAACAGACTTCATTCCTATATCACCAGTTTCCACGAGCTGTTCTCAAAACCCCCACCTCCAGAAACCGACATTGCATTTATTGTTTTTCCCCTTAGGATCCTCCAATCTGCAATTATTCCTCAGTCTTTCTTGTCTTTTACGACCTAGACATTTTAAAAGTTGTGAATTTTGGCAAGGCTATCACAGAAGAAAAGTGTGTTCTGTTCAGTGCATCATATCAGCAGTTCACGTTGTTCACCTGTATTATAACTAGTTATTGCTAAACTGGATCACTTGGTTAAAGGAGATGTCTAAGATTTTTGAAGCTAGAACCTTAACTCTTTTCTCTCCTACACCAAAATCATAGCTCTTTGAATTTATTTAAGAATAAAAGCTTTCACACTATTGGCCAAAAGTAGAATATTCAAGCTAGTCACTCTGTAATATTTCTTGCAGAATAGTTTGTGTTAAGCATTATGGTAGGTGAGCTTATTAACAGGGAAAAAAGAGATTTTACTTTGATATAAAAATGCTATTTATTATACTGTTACATATTATAATATGTAAATATTATTGTTTACATTTACCTTTTTGTGAGTCCTAAAAGTGCTTCTTCCTTATAAGAATATGTCATTGTTACATTTGCAGTATATCACTTCACTCATAATGCTTTTTGCCTGTTTGCTCTCCCAAGTCAATGCAGAACTGTCCAGAACCAGAGAAGAGAAAACTGAGCTTCAGCTCATGTTTTCTGATGTCCCCTATGTGGCAGAGTTGCAATACAATGATCTGGGCTGTGGGGAATGGTTCAATGAGAAGTACACTAGTTCAAGGGGTTTTCTGACTGAAACCACACAGTGGTGGGCTCTGGGGACCTAAAAACAACTGCTGGAGATGAAAAGTGAGTGTGAGACATCAGTTCTGGGTGCTTATGTCTCCAAGAAATTCCTAACAAACCCTTCAGGCCACATCAGCAATCATTGCCTTCTCCAGACCTCCAGGGTACTTCTGATGGAATTATTGTCTTCCGTACTCTTTGTTGTCTACTTCTAATGTGATATAATATTGTGAATTATATCAGAAAAAGCAATAGCCCCTCCTGTTATAGTCCGACTTTAATCTACCCTGTTCCATTATTCTGGCACCTGTTTTTTGGTGTAGTTTTCCTGACTGTGCTGTGAGATCTTTAAGGATAGAATATGGGACATGTTCATATTTGTCTACCCAGTGCCACCAACCATTCATTGTTCCTGGAATGTGCTAACATTCAATAAATGCTTCCCATGGCATATAGCTGTCCCTTGGTCACATATGGTTCAATCACTTTGGGATACTAGAGAAGATTCTTTTAGCCCTTGTGAATGGGATAATATTGAAAGAAAATCCTGTTGAAACAGGCAAGTCATCTGAGGCTTCTTCTAAAGTAAAGATGAGTAACTTTCCATACAATATTTCTTTAATTTTTTTCCTTTAAGCTTAATTTCAAAGTCCCACAAAACCACAGGAGGTTTGTTCCACTTGAGATTTAATAGAAAATTTAAAATAGAAAGGATGAAAGGCAAAACTGATTTACTTTAGCTAATAATTATAGAGGTTAAAGAAAAATATGGCTTCCTTCTCTTATCAAGTATATTAATATACTTCCTTAATCAGGTCAAAATCTAGATTTGGCCACTACTTAAATAGCTATAGGTGCTGTCTCTCTGCTGTGCTCTGGATGCTACAATTGAGGGTAGGGGAGAAACAAGAAATCCATAGAACCCCTGCTCAGAAGACAGAAAATAGCAAGAGCGGAAATCTTAGAAAGAAGAGAGATACCTCAGAAAGACTCTGGCATTGATCCCACAGGGTGAGATTCTAGGAGGTGGACTTCAACTCACATTTAATCTGTGATCATAGCTACTATTTTCAAATTAGGTGTCCAGCTGGGAGAGAACTACTGTGGACAATGAAAAATTAATTGAAAAAAAATTTTAGGACATTTTGTATGCTCTGTTTTGTTTGGAGATGAAAGAAGCATTATTGAAAGCCAAAATTCATGAATGCAAACATTGATTTAGATCAATTTTTTCAAGCATCAGCTCCATCTCTGACCTTTCCAACCTCCTTCCTTTCCTTCTTTTATTGTACTCTCCACCCCTCCCACCCATCCCAGGGACCACAGGTCCTACCTCTTGTTCCATTCAAATCATCCTATCTCAGATATAAAAACTGGGTGTGACTGAAAGCCCATTGCATGCCATCACTGTGCTGAGACTACAAAGACCATAAATAACATAGCCCCTAAACTCCATTGTGCTTATGAATCTCACTAGGGAAATTAACTTCTCTTATGTAATAAGCCAGAACTACAGAACATGGACATAACACTGAGAACTATCAGGAAACAGAAGCAGGAATAACTAACTTAAAGAAATAACTCCAAGAACTAAAAGCTACTAATAAAGTGATAGAGTTTCTACAGAATAGCAAGGGGGGAGAGAAAACCTTGCGTCATTTAAAGAAACTTATACTAAGAGAACACAATAAACCTATTTTTAGCATTTCAAATATAATTTTTTTTAAATCTGCACCTTTAATCTTCTACAATGTATAATTTTAAGAAAGACAAGAATAAGCAAGAAAGCAGGAGTAGGTAGAGGTTATATTAGCTCTCCATTAAAACCCACAACTCTTCCGTATTTACATTCTTAAATAAAATACCTTCAGGGCAGAAGACTAGAGTAGTGTGTGTTAACTCTTTGAAAATTTTGGCTTCACAACTCTTGGCACACACACAGAGTTCGCATCATTGTAGAAATAAATAGTGTTCAGACGCCAATGGTGATTTCAGACTCGGTTTGGATAGGCTGCCATGTACCCTTAGGGTTTACTATCACTAAGGGGTTATGTCATCAAACTATATACTACTTTTTTTACTTATTTTTGGACTAAACTGCTTAGTATTTTCTCTTTTAGAGAAAAGGAAAACTGCAGGATTTTGACTCTATACCAGGTCCCTTCAGTGAGATCAGTTGCAAAAGAAAACTATATTTCATGATTATTCCTCTTCAGAGTGTTGGGCTTTTGTTGAACCAGCTTTTGCATTTCAGATTCTAAAAACTAAATTGTGCTTCTTACAATAAATTAGCAACTTATCAAAATCACTTAGTACAGATAATAGTTGCCTCCAAATTTTGTTAGTCGGACATTTTCTTTTTAAATTTTGCTATCATCTTTAAAGTCTAGCACACAGGGATAGGTAGGTAACTTATAAATGCAAGGTCATAATTCTGCATTAAAGCCTTATCCAAACCAATGTGCTTAGTCATATAAATAATGGAAACATGCTCATTTCTGCATTTTAAATATTAAACAATTAATTGCATTTATTTGAAGTTACCAAAAGTTTCATCATGTCATGTCCAATAAGTATATAAGGCTGCAGTTTGGTAGCTCAGAATATTATATCTTTGTATGTAAGCAGTTTTAATTAATACTATATACAAACATCTCAAGGCAAAAGAGAAATGTATCTTTGTGTAAAGCAATATTAAGTAACAATTAATCAAGAGCCAAAAACTGTCATATAAAACTTAAATTAGTGTTGAATAAAATTTGATTTATATTATCCTAACCTCCCCAAAAAGTATCTTAAGAAGAAAAAAGTTTAATCAAAAAAGAATATTGATCATTGTTTAAGGAGTGTGATAAAACACAGTTCATTACGCTGTCTTCTCCTTTTTTGAACATATATTTGAAATTTTTTATTATAAAGAGAAAAAGTAAATAATTGAAAGTTTAAATAAGTATAGAGAACTCCCATTTCTGGCAAGATGAAGTAGCTGCACTTTTCCCTATTCCTACTGCTACGCACAACGGAAAACCCTGGACATTTTAGATGCAGATAACAAATGCCAGACTGCAAGAGGGAAGATAGCAGACCCCTAGGGGCTTTGGGACCTGAGGAACAATGCGGTAGCAATTCATTTTGTTTTTTGCCTCATAGGTATCGGACTTGAAGGTGAAGAAGCTGGAAACTTAGAAATACAAACAGATGCAGACCAAAAAGCACAACAAAAACCTGCTCTCTTTAGGAAAATGACCAAGAAAGGGGCAGTCAAGCAAGACGAAACTGTTAGATAACAACCACTCTACTGTAACACCAAACTCTGCAGCAAAAACTGTGGCTCATGAGAACTGGAAAGATGTCAAACTAAATGAGAAATAAAAGACAATCAACAGATACCAACACTGAGACAAAGATATTAGATAACAAAGATTTTGTAATAGTCTTGAAAAAAATGCTTCAACAAGAAATTAAAAACATGCTTAAAACAAATGAAAAAAATCTCAGCAAAGAGATAGAAGATAAAAAATCAGAAGGAAATTTTAGAACTGAAAAATATAAAAACTGAAATTAAAAAAAAAAAACTTAGATGGGTTCAGAATGTAAAGGACAAAGGAAAGATTCAGGGAAGTAGAAGACAGAATGATAGACATCTCCGAGTCCGAATGTGACCACAATGGCAGATGTTGGAGTGAGGTGGTCACAAACCCAGGATGCAACCAGAGGCAGAATCCAGGAACGATTCTCCCTAGAGTGTCCCCAGAGGGAGCACAAATCTGGCAATACCTAGAGTTCAGCCCAGTAGAACTGACTTCGACTTCTGGGCTCCATTGTAAGGAAGTATAAACTTCTCTTGCTTTAAGCCACAAAGTATATGGTAATTTGTTATAGCAGTCACATAAAGTTAATGAAGCAGAATATAAATTCTTATCAAGTACAGCTGCAACATTCTCCAGGACACATCATTTACTAGGCCACAAAATAAACCTCAATAAATTTAAAAAGACAGAAGTCACATTAAGTATATACTCCTACCACAATAGAACAAAATTAGAAATTAGTAGGAGAAAGATATTTGGAAAACTCACAAGTATATAGAAATTAAGCAACATAATCCTAACTAACCCATGGGTAAAAAGGGGGTGAGGAGATTATAAAATATTGTGAAATTAATGAAAATCAATATAAGCATAACAAATTTTATGCAATGGAGCTAAAGCAGTGCTTAGAGAGAAATTTATAGTTGTATATGCCTACTATATGTGAGAAGCTCTCAAATCAATAACCTAACCTTTCATCTAGAGATACTAGAAAAAGATACAAATATACCTAAACTAGCAGAAAAAATAAGGAAATAATACAGATAGTATGGAAATTAATGAAATAGAGAGTGATAAGTAATAGAAAACATTAGTTAAAACAAAGTTTGTTTTTTTAAAAAAATTAAGAAAATTAACAAAAAATTAACTAAATTGACCAAAGTAAAGAGATGACAAATTGCTAGAATTAGAAATGGGAGGACATTAATTAATACCAACCTTACACAAATAAAAGGCCCTATAAAGAAATAGTATGACAACTGTATTCCAACAAATAAGGCAATTTAGGTGAAATGTTCAAATCCCAAAAGAGACACAATTACTGAAACCAACCCTAGAAGATATATACAATCCACCTAGACCTATAACAAATAAAGAGATTGAATTAGCAATCAAAAACTTAATCTCAAAGAAAAATCTCAGACCCAAATGGTTTTATTTTGAATTCTATTGTATATTTAAAGAAGAATTAACACTTTTTTTTACAAACTGTTTCAAAAATATAAGAGGAAAGAACACATCCCAACTGGTCCCATGAGGCTGGTATTACCCTGCTAACAAAACCGAGAAAGTCCCTGACTGTTCCCAAGTATGTAGGTGCTTGTAGGGGAGGGGCCATTAGTCAAGCAAAGCATACAAGATGATACAAAGTTACAAGGCAAATAAATACTCTCAAGGCCTGGAATCTGCTACCATCAGTGTGCATTAATGGGTGTTACCAGGTAGAAAAAAAAACTAAGTACAGACCAATATCTTTTATGAATATGAATACAAAAATCCTAAAGAAAATATTAGTAAACTGAATCTAGCATTATATAAAAGGAATTACACATCATGTCCAAATGGAACTGAAAGCACACAAAGTGTGCTCTGCAACCATGGAATCAAACTAGAAGTCAATAACCAAAGCATGATAAAAAAATTACACATTTGAAAACTAAAGAACACACTTCTCAAAATCAATGGTTCAAAAAAGAAATCTCAAGGGAAACTAAAATACATTGTCCTAAATAAAAATACAACATTTGAAAATTTCTGCAACACAGCTAGAATAGTACTGAGAGGAAAATTAGTAGCATATATATATATATATATATATATATATATATATATGGAAAATGTCTCAAGCCAATAATCTAAACTCCCACCTATAACCTATAAAACTCCCACTAGAACCTATAAAAAGAGAGCAAAATAGACTCAAAGCCAGCTGAAGAAAATAATAAAAATAAGAGCAGAAGTCAATGAAATTGATAGCAACATGTTACAGAAAATCAATAAAACAAAGAGCTAGTTCTTTGGAAAAAATCAATAAAATTGGCAAACCTCTAGCAAAACAAAGAAAAAAAGAGAAAGGACATAAATTATCAACATCAGTAATGAAATAGGGAATATCACTACAAATCCTAAAGATATCAACAGAATAATAACAGAATATTACAAACACCTCTATAAACATAAACTTGAAAACTTAGATAAGATGGACCATTTCTTTGAAAAATACAAATCATCACAACTCATCCAAATAGAAATAGATAAAATAAATTACCTTATAACTGTTAAGGAAATCTAACTCAAAATTTAAAAACATGGAAAAAAAAATCTCCAGGACCAAATGGTGTCACTAAAGAATTCTACTAAATGTTTAAAGAAGTAATGCCAGTGCTACACAATCTGTCCCAGAAATAGAAGAGGTAACATTTCCAATTCATTGTATGATGACAGTATTACTGTGGTACAAACCCAGAGAAAGACAGTAAAGAAAACTACAAACCAATTTTCCCCATGGATAAGGATGCAAAAATCCTTAACAAAATATTAGAAATTAGAATTGAACAAGATATAAAAAAGAATTATATATCATTATCAAGTGCAATTTCTTCCAGAGATGCAGGACTTGTTCAATATTCAAAACTCAATCACTGCTAGCACCCTATTAAGAAAACCACAAGATCATATCAATATCAATCAATGCAGGAAAAGCATTTGACAAAATTCATTACCCATTCATGATAAAAACTCTCAAGAAAAGAAGAATTTCCTTAACTTGATAAAAAGCATCTATATAAAGAAAACAAGACAAAACAAAACAAAAACTAAAGCTGACATTATACTTAAATACTGAATATTTTTTCCCTAATACCAGGAGTGAAGAAAGTATGTCCACTCTTACAAGTCTTATTCAACAAATGCTGCAAATTCTATCTAGGTCAATAAGGCAAGAAAAGATAGTAAAGGCATCCAGATCAGTAAAGAAGAAAGCCAATTGTTTTTAATTGCCAATAGCATGATTGTCTGCAGTAAAAAACAACAACAACAACAAAAAAAAAAAACCTCAAGAAATCTACAAAAAAAAAAATACAAAGACTACAAAATCATCAAGATCAGACTACAGGATAAACATACAAAAAATAAATTCTATTTCAATACTCTAGCAATAAACACATGGAGAAAAATGTTTAAATAAAATCATTTATGTCCACACCAAAAATATGTAAGTACTTCGGTGTACATATAAAATACGTACAGGACTTGTTTGGGCTATAACTTCCCTGCATTTCAGTGTCAATATCCTGGTGTGGTGTGCCACCGTAGTTTTGTAAGATGCTACCATTAGGGGAACATGGGCAAAGCACGCACAGGATCTCCCATGATTTCTTACAACTGCATGTGAATCTACAATTATCTCAGAATAAAAACTATAATTTTAAGAAACAGGCATGTAGAAAGCTGGAATTGCACATTTCTAGACCCTCTTCTTTAGCTCCATCTGCCATCTCTAGATGAAGAGACTTTGGTAACCAGGAAAACTTGTGTTTTGCCATTCACTTATTTTAAGACTTGCGTCATCTATAAAATGAGTGTAATAATAATAATAATAACACCTTTTTCAGAATGTCATTTTTAGGACTAACTGAAATAATGCCAAGTGCTTTACAGCAAACTTAAATATAAACTTAGTACAGAGTTTATTGCATAGAGTATGACCCCAATACAAGGACAGCAATGATGAGGTAGATTTTAATGACAACCTCCCTCGGTTAGAAACTCCCTCCATTATATCAGCCTGATCTATGCTCTTTGAACCATTTTCTGCCCTGTACTTCATGGCCCTGTCTACTTCCAATCATTTCTATGGTCTGTCACAAAAATATATCCAAAACTCTGGACACATTTTGAGTGACCTTCCAGCCTACTTTTATCACTTACTCTACAGACATTAATATTCTCTCAGTTGCCAATGCAGAATCATTGCAGAGACTGTAAACTGAAAGCTGCAGGCTTAATCCAGGTAGAAGGTATATTTTAACTTAGTCATACAAAGTTGTCTGTTGTTTTTAAATTAGTTGCTATCACCCTAGCAGGTGTGGCTCAGTGGTTGAGCGCCGACTTGGAAATCAAAGGGTCACCAGTTGGATTTCCAATCTGGGTACATGCCTGAGTTGGGGCCATGCCCCTGGTATTCTCCCTTATTTTCAGCCTCAGAAATTTTGTTTCCTCAACAACACACAAACAATATATAATGAAGAAAATGATAAACTGGAAATGATAGATTAAGTCTATGGAGGGAACACAAACTCCCAAATCTTATTCACAGATGAATGGTAGTACTATAACTTCAGGAGACTAACCAGTTTCTTTCTGATTTACATTTAGATGCTATACCCCTTAATGATTACTAGAGAAATCAGGCTGCCATGCCTTTATATAAATTAGGTTTGGGAAGAAAAAATACAAATATCATGAGCCTTTAAGCAAAATGCAAGTGGTGTTTATAACTATCAACACACATAGACTTTTCAAGTAACTGAAATTCTAATATTTGGTGGTGTCAACACATTTTCTGTAGACAGTGAAGGGAACTGAGGTGCAGATAAGTGTATGAGGCATATCAAAAAAAGGCACGTTTATGAGTAGAACTTGAGCTTACCCCTTTTAGCTTTAAACATAAAAAGCAGAGAAGGCAGCAATCATTTTTAAATGAATTACCCTTTTCATATTTGAGGATTTATTGCACAGAAATGAATTAACTCAATTTAGATGTTGGACAAAATTTATATTTATATTGGATATTTCATTTTAAAAGATATACACCATGTAAAAATCAAATAAAAGGAGGTATATCAGGTGCTGTTCAAGCAGAAACTATTCATGAGCCAAGGTTCACCTAAAAACCCTCCATTAAATAAGTCACTAAATGTGGGTAGGCATTTAAGTGTTGTAAAATTAAGTATATATACTACTATATTAGATGTTTTATGCCTTTCACAGTACTCCTACAAATATAACCAGAAACACACCTATCAAAAAGTATTGAGCACTTAATCCAAATGAGAATATAATCTTTTATTGATATTGTCAATAAAAAGTTTAAGTCGAGGTTTGAAAAAAAATGTATTGAAGCAATTTCATTTAAGGCTGAGATCAAAGTTTAATTATATTTTTATAAAAAAATGCAATGGCTTAGTAGTATAAACAATGTAGGTAAGAGAATATTTGGAAAATAAGATAAATTGGTAGAAGTTAAATGATGACCATTCAAAAGATTATCATGAAGCTATATGTTACCAGTTGCCAGTTAGAGAGCTGGAAAATGCATTTCTAAGGGTGTTACTCTCCAACTCACAGATCATTATCACAGAATGATTATTTATCATGTTTTTGTGGGATGAATGCAGGTAGAAAAAATACACCTCACTTAATTATATAAAGATCATATTTTTTTTCTCTTCTAGCAGCTTCCATTCCTAAATAAAAGACAAAACTTAAGGAAAGTCAGGTTTAGTTATGCACAGACCAAAGGCATCTATAACTCAGGTATTTCCTTCATTGCACAGCAGAATTTAACTTCCAGAATTAGTAATTTAAATCAATAATTGAGTGAAATTGTGTAAAAAGTTTTAAACACAATTTCGTTGTTCTATGGAACATTTCTAATATCTGAAACTGAGCCAACCAAAGTTTATCTTTCATGGTATATTCAGCAATTTACAATCCAATCTATAGATCCAGAATGTGCAATCACTCATGTTTTGGCGGAAGCAGGAATCTAATATCTGGTAGACAAGAGTGAGCTACTTGGATAGCAGATAGGCCTAGATCTCCACCTCAGCGTCTGATTTTGTTGTTTATTGCAAGTGTAATAATGCTTATGAGTGATTAGCTCATTTTAGCTTTGCTTCTTTTTTGTAAATTGGCCATCAGGGAAAGTTTAATGGCTAACAAATAGAATAGAATAAAATGTAAATTCTTTGAAGGTGTTATTATCTGAAAATAGAAGTTTAAAATAAATTTAAAGGGTAGAGTGTAGAATGGGACATCCCAAGAGGCATCACATACTGGGCATTGGAATCGAGCATCAGTGAGCGTTCCAATAGTGAAAAACGCATTCACCAAGTGATGAATAGAACTCCAGTGAATGTTGAAGACATGATTCACCTGTGTGTGACTAGTCACAGAACTCATGACCCTCAGAAGAAATAAGACTCATGAGAAAGCCAGCGCTCAGCTGTTACTGAAGATTTTATCAATGCGCGCAAAATTTGGTCAAAGAATTTTATGCATTTTTTTTGCATGATATGAGGTAATGAGGGGAAGCAGATTAGCAGCTGAGCAGAAGCATTTTCTTTAAGTTGAAGAAGATCCTTGAGGAAAAGAAAAATAAGTGCTCAATGAAACCCAAACTAGCTTATCCTGAAGAAAACACCTCTGGGAACCTAGGCATCTGAGAAGGAACTGTGCACATAAAAGCTGCAGAGAAAGGTCCTGTGTCTCTAATCTGTGGCCCTGCTACAGGCCTGGTGATTAAGCCAGGCTTTCTCTGTCTTTCTCTAAATCCCTGGGGCTTTAAAGGGCAAACATAAGGACCTCTCACACATGAACTGGCAGTTCAGTGAAAATTCCTGGGTCGCAGCCAACACTATTGCAGACTGTTTAGAGCTGTGAGCCAAAAGTGGAGCAATACCGTGCTTTACTGAACCTCAAGTAAAGATTCTACTCAGTAAAATACTTGAAGGATCATCCATATTTTCTGAGTTTGCACATTTCAGTCGAAAGTTGTGCAGTTTGTTTCCAAGGTAGATAATATTTTTTAAGGTTTAATTAACCATTTAGTTCCCTTATTTGTGGAATCACTGGGAGTTTATTTAAATTTTTTAGACTTCAATGAATTCTTTTAGAAAACACAGAATAAGTAAATATACATATATAGCATATGTAATATATGTATATATGTATATTATTTGCCATAATGTAACATCTGCTATATATGAAGTTACTCTGTATCACTTTCTAAAGGTACTATCTTACTATTTACAAGTCTAAATAGTGCTAATCTTACATACATTGCCATTTTCTTGTTTTTTATAACTAAATACTTCCAAATATCTTATAAGTTTTTCTAACTACTCTACATTGTTTCAACCACTGCTTTGCTTAAAAGAGATTTTTTAAAGATCAAGATCATATGGAAGAAAATTTTATCCTGATCATTGAAATACCCAAAATATTTAGAAGCTTAGAAGTTTGAAATAGAGCTTCTAATAATACTTTTAAAGTCGAAGTTTATTTTTATTAAGGCATAATTGAGGTGTAAGTTTGTATTACTTGCAAGTGGACAAAATAATAATTCTATGTGTATACACTGTGCAGTGATCACCACAGTAAGTCCAGGAAACATCCACACCATGCATGGCTACCAAACTTTGTTTTCTTGTGATAAGAACTTTTAGGAACCACTCTCTTAACAACTTTCAAATATGCAATACGGCACTATCAACTATAGCCACCATGCTGTACACCATATCCCCACAACTCATCTATTACTTCTGGAAGCTTGTACCTTGTGGTCCCCTTCGTCCATCTCAGCCACCTTCCATCATCCACCGATCTGTTCTCTGTATCCTGAGCTCCAGAGTGGTTTGTGTTTTTTGGGTTTTTTTTTTTGTTTGTTTGTTTGTTTGTTTTATTCTGGAGGGGATGGTTGGTTTGGTTTTTAGATTCCACAGGTATGTGACATCATTGATGCATTTCTCTTTCTTTGTTTGACTTATTTCATGTAGCATAATGACCTCAGTTTTCTTTAGTTACATTTTTAAATGTACTATATTCTGCCTAAAGCTACACTTGTTTAACAATATTATTTTACCTTTTTTCCTCTCCCTTTAGCATCCTGGAAAACAGATAGCATTTGATAAAATAGTACCCTCACATTTACCTTAAATCATTTGTTCTCAAATGTCTTCTCTACTCCAACACAACTGAGAGGCACAACTCAGTAAGGAATAGTGGCTTGCTAGTCATTGATTTCAAGATGATTGGAGAATATACACTTCTAAAAAAAATCAATCCCTAATGTTAAAAATAAGTAAATAAATAAACCCAATGAGGGGAAAAGGTAACTCTTCAGGTTAGCTTTGAAAAGTCATACTAAAATTCTACTTTGTTGTTATTTTCATTTGGGTTTCATTTGCAAAGGGGCTCATTTGTTTATATATTATTTTATTTTGTGTCCTCTTTTACATATCAATTTACATACAGGGTCTGGCACAAATAATGCCCCTTTTTATTACAAAATCCTAAGCATGTAATTCTGTACCATAACAATATCACACTCAAGCACACCATATGACATTGTAGGTGACATGTTCAAATTAAAACTATAAATTATTACACTCATATTATCACCCTACCAACCACACTCAAGCAGGCCTTACTTCTGCCAGACCCTGTATTTCACAATTAAATTGCCTGAAGGTACAAATGCAAACATTAAAAATTTAGCTAAAAAACATAAAACACAGCATCAACAGCCATCAGCGTATATTACAAAACCAAGCAACACTTTTAAAGATGCTCCCAAATTCAATAGGTTGAATTTCCCTGCCAACAATAATTAAGGCCTCCACCAAACCACAAGTCTTCTTGTCATTAGGTAATGAATCTCAGAATTAATTTCCACAGCACTGCCCCTACTCTGAGATGTCCGCGTAGCAAAAAGACCTAAACTATTAGGAATTTGCAGATAATAATTCACACCTTCAAATATGCCTAGAAACAAACAACATTGAATGCACCAGCATTAGCAAATACCCACTAAATATGGTATTTATATTTAAAAGTCCATGGCTTGACACATACCTCACCTAAAGCAATCCAAGTTTTTTTGTCTTCTCACTTTAATTAATAGGGATGATGAGTTCAGGGTGGGGAATGTTTATGCATTTTGATGATGAAAGTGATAGCCTGTAAGGCAGAGGGGTCAAACATAGAAAGATTTTTAAAACAGGAAATACAGTTAGATCATATTTGTTGATTAGTTTTCGAGTACCTCCTGTCAGTAAGAGGAGAATTTCTCTGGGAAACCCTGGGTTGGCCACATTCTAAGTGGTGCAAACGACACCACTACCACCACCTTGAACAGGCACCGCACTTTGCAGTCTGCAGAGCACTTTCCAGCTCGTGCTCTCTGTGTCCTTACACTCATGACATCAGCTCTGTGATGTAGGTGTCACAACTATCATTACACAAATAAGGAAACTGAGGCTCAAAGATAGCAGTTTATTCCAAGAAACCAACAGACACAAGAAAATAATTTTGCTTAAGGTTTTGTACTATATTCTGAAATCCCATTGACCTCAGCTGGCCTGTTACTCAGTGAAACTCGGCATGAGCTGGCTGTTCTACAGCTCAAGACTGTCCCACGTTCCAGGTGACAGTGCTGCCTGTGCACAGAACAGCCTGGCAGGTGCAGAACTGGCTCCACTGCTTCTTGGTTAGGAGCAGTACATGGCATTATCTTGGATTCCAGTTCCCATGGATCAAAATAACAACCTTACAAACAGCTTTGAAAATTAAATTAAATGCTGTTTAAAATATTGTATTGCAAATCATGAAATTCTGCATAACATTTCACCCATTCAATCAGTTTACAAGTATTAAATGTCTTTTGTGTGTCATGTACTGTGGGTATAATGATTAGTAAAAAATATAATTTCTTCCCTTGTGATGCTAGATGATTGTTACTAGTGTGGAGGGTGATTATTTGTGATTTTAAGTTGATTGGAACACACAAAAAAAATTGAAATAAAGTAGCATTTTCATAAAACCAAGTCCAGAAGAAAACTGAGTAATAGAAAGAAAATCGAATGTGTGTGAAGATAGTTTCATTATTTACCACACTGGTTTGATGCTTATAGTACAGTGTCTTGTTTTAAGGCATAGCAAAGGAATCATGTGAACAATTTTGAAATGATTCACAGGCAAGCTACAAATATGGTTTACTGGTAGGGAAATGATATCTGCAGAAAATGTTTAAAGGATCAGGCTATAAAAAACAGAAGATAGAAAAAATCAAAAGAACCTTAATAAGAGTTGTCAGGTGAATTCAGTTATGTAAATTCTGCTTCTTTTTGTCTCAAAGGTTCATGTTGAAGCATAAAGCATAAAGGTTTGACTAGTTTGTGGGGGTGAGTAGAGGGAGTCCTGTTGCAAGAGCTTTAAATAAATTATTACTATAAAAATGATCACTAAATATTAAACTGACTTTTTTTAAATAGTAGGTGACATTCTCTTGTGTCATAAATTTTGTGGATTGAGGGGAAAAAAACTCGGTGACTTCTCAAGGTCCTGCAAGTCCCACCACTTTTAGTTGGTGTTTATTTCCCTACGATGACATAAAAGAATCCATTATCTTTCATTCAAATTTATTCTGAAAAAGAGTGGGATAGGGAAAGAGGAGCGGGTGTAACAATTATCCACATTTTTATGAAATAACACTGCATGGAAATTAGACAGTTGTTCTACATGTCCTCAGAGGCCAAAGCCACAAAGAATTGGCTTAAATGAGAACATGGAAGATTTCAGTTAGATGATTCCTAGATACTAGGTAGGGAAAAGCAGAACAGGTCACAGAGCATATATTTAACATTAGCAGGGTTGAAAGACGGAGAACAGAAGTACCAAGTGAAAGTAGATTCTGCCCTGAAAGGGAACATCCTCTATTCCAAAAATATTACATAATTTTTATGTAAAATTTTATTCTGTTTTTGAGTATATTTTCTACAGCGTGGACTGAATATTATGGATTTTACTTTTACTTCTCTCTCTCTCCCCACCCCCCTTAATTTGTCTGGAAAACACTGGGAGAGATCTGGGTAAGTTCCTTCTCACCCTCAACAACTGACGATCAGAGAAGTCTAGAATTTGACTGCTGGGATAAGCAATAAAATATTTTAAATATTCAAACTAAATCTATTATGTATCCATAATGTCTTCTTCAGTAGTTTTTGAATAATTGTGCAGAAATATATATATATTTTTATATTTATATATGTATAAAATATGTATATTTTTTAACTCTACCACTTTTTAAAAAGGATTTGACATAGTTTGCAGCAAAGGATGTTATAATAAGGTTAAGAAAACACACATGAAATATCAAGAAAAAGGGAAAAGAGAACTCAGGTTATATAAGTTACTGTGATTGACCTTCAAATTTTACAATGTACAATATAAACATAATAAACACCTATAATTAAGCCCAATGAAGAAGCTTTCCAGTTCCTAAGGAAGAAAAGTTTCTTTAATACTAGATTACTGATTTCAATTTTTTTTGAAAATATTAGGATTGTATGATTACTGAAGATAATTTGGACAGTACAAAAATATAAAAGGAAGAAAATTAAACATCTCAAACCCTACCCTCAGAGGCAGCCCTGTTTTATCACTTCAATATATTTCCTTCCAGTCCCTTTGCTGTGTATTTTGCATGGGTGAGATCAAGGCGTATAATTCTGAGATGTGTGTGTTTCAACATCATGTTAAATTATGGCATGCACTTTTTAAATTACTGCATGAAACTTTATTATGAAAATATGCTATACTAACTATTCCTTTCATGTAAGCTATTTAGATCATCTCTAAATTTTTACCATTCTAAATAACGCTTTGTGGGACACTTTTGTACATTAACCTTTATCTGCATCTCTGAGAGTTTTCTTTAAGAAACACTCCTAAATTTGAAATTACTTGGCCAATGGGTATAAACATTTTTAAGATTCTTTATATGCTTTTCTATCAGAGACTATTGTTCCAAACAGAGTGCTCTGTTGCTGTACAAAAGAATGAGGAAGATCGCTATAAACTGATATTGATTGATTTCCAGAAAATATTGCTAGGCTTTACAAAATGCAAAAGTTCACATATTTGTATGTTTCCTTATTTTTGTTTCCCAGAAATAGATACACCTTGAAGGGGTTTCCACTGGTCAAATCTGAGACAATGAGTACTGTAATGAATGATACACTATTTTTTAAAAAATAGGCATTAACGAGTCTATACAGGCAAATGAAGGATAAAGAAGGAAATGCTTTTGCTTACAGTAGAATGATGAGGGTCAACTAATGAACCTGAAGGGAGCACAGGGAATTGAAAATTAGCATTTTACAACCATCGCAGTATGAAGCAGAAGAGCCTGAAACAGACAGAATCATCAATGGTTGCTAAATCTCAGAGGGATTTTTATGAGGAGTGGAATATCTGTGTGTTCTTAAAGTGTTTCTCTACAGGAAAAAAATTATACTTATGCAATGAAGAAATCAGACCATCCTACACAGGCAAACAAAATTAACATTATTAATGAGAGTTGGGTGGACACCACAATATGACTTTAGACGTGATCTCCGAGGAGTACAGATTGCATAGCAAACATTTCCACTGAGAAGATAAATAGAATTTAATGATGAGGATCATTAAACACAAAGTGTGCAATATTATATCAAAAAAGAGCATAGTCTGTATCTTCCAAAGATAGTCAAGGTCACAGAAGACAAAGTAGGGCGAAGGACATATTCCATATTAAAGGAGACTGAAGAGATACAACAACTAAAAATGCCTGATCCGAGGCTGGATTCTAAGACAAAAATTATCACATCAGTGTTAAATTTACTAACACTGATACCTGCACTGTGATCACGTAAGAAAATATCCCTGCTTTCAGGAAATACATTCTGAGGTGTGGGGTCTAAAGGGTCATGATTTGTTAATTAGCTTCACGTAGTTCCACATTATAATTTTAAAGCAAATGGGGTAAAATATTAACAATAGTCAGATTTGGGTAAAAGTTATATAACTGTTTTTGCACAAATCACATTCTTGCAATTTTTCCATAAGCTTGAAATATGTGCAAATAAAACATTAAGCAAAATAAAACAATTTTTGCACCTTACTCTCCCACTGAGAATTGTTGAAGGTACCTCCCTCGTTTCTTTCTTTACCAGCAATGTATTGTTTCATGTAATCTGCTATTTAGATAAGGAGGTATTGTATCTTAATGTGCATTTATTTGCTACTAATGAGGTTAAAACATATCTATATGTTTATGACTAGTTTATATTTTTAATCTGCAAATGATATATTTCTTTTCCATTTCCAGGCACAATTTTCTTAAAAGACTATAGCTTCAGTTAAGCTAAGTGATTCACAAACATCATGAACAAAATCTTCGAACAAATTTTCATAGAAAATTTGAAACTGGGTTTTATAGGGCTGCTTCCTTAGTAAGTTCAATAATGTTGAAGGTATAATTTAACATAGGCAAGAGGCCACCGTATAAGAGGTGAAAGGACATACAATTCCTTCCAGAGGGGCATGTTTTCATTGCCTGTTTAATTACCCATGCACTCCAGGTAGATTGCCACTAGATGGGAGTAGTGCTCAGTGTTGTAGTCTTAGCTGCCACACACCTCAATTTGCTTGTGTGAGAAGCAGTCATTCATTCATTCTCTGGACCAATGAATCTTTTCCAGGGATTATACTGGACTGCTGGTTCTTTGCATCCACTGCCTTATCGATTTAAAAGTATGAATTATTGATATTTTAGTAAGAACTAATTTCCTTGTTGAAAATTATTTCAAAATATAATGTATTATTGATTGAACAAATATACTTTAAATTTTTAAACAAATTAAGGTCCTGTGATACTTGATTAATAACTTACGTCACTATATATTAGCTACCCAATTATATAGATCTTGGTCTAACCATATAGATGCCCCAATGGAATGCAACATATTTCACCTTGGACTCTCTAACCTAATATCAAATAATCTCTCCCTTGCTGGATTAGTCATCTCTCTACATTATCCCAGTTTAAGGGCAGGCCTCCAAGCAAAGGAGGTGGTCCATAGGTCTCTAATGGTGCCACTAAAGCTGTTCACCTCACAGGCCTCGATTCTGCTTCTAAATGACACAACACTGAAAACCTAACAAATGCATTATTGGCCAGAGATGTGGACCTTCTTCCTTTCTGTAGCAGTCCCTCATTCTCCTTGTCAAGAGACCACTCATCTACTTTTTATATATAAAGCATTGACTTTTATTTATTTGTTCCTTCCATCAAAAACGTTCAGTAAAATATAAACACAATTATTTACTAATTAACCAATTTACAACTCACACTGCTTAGCAACAAGCCTCACATTTTAACTGAACAAAGAAATTTAACACTTCTAAATGATTAAGAGTGTATAACAGAAAGTCAGAGAATGGGCAAACATTATCATGTCGTACCTCCTATTACCTAAACTTTAATACATTAAGTAGACCAAGAGAATGTGGTAAGACATTAGGCAAATATAAGTACCTCTTTTTAATAGACAGTTTTGACTTTTAATAAGGCAAGCAGAAAATAACTTGATTTTCTTTACTGACAGGTTTACTTTTGAAATTTATCCACTCATCCTCATGTCTTTGAATGTTCCACTTACATATTATGTATTTAAAATATAATATTTATGCACTTTAATGGCAATCAGATTTACTATTTTTGATATTATCACCTAAATTTCTACAGTAAAATATTATTTGTCTGTATGTGTGTATGAGTGATAAGTTGTGCTTTCTCCTCAGACATTTGATTTATTAACCCATTTCTGCTCCCACACCCATATCCCTCTTGACATCCAAGTCTCTACCTTCAGTCTTTCTCCTCAACCCTCTGCTGTGACTGACCTAAGACCTCATTATCTCTGTTCCAGACTTTAATGGCCTCCTAACATCCCTCTTGGAATCAGAAAATGAAAATAAAGCATGAAGCTGGCTTACTAAGAGTATTTAGAAGTCATCCTTCAAAGATGGGGAAAAATTATTCCTATTTCCACAAACCATTGATCAGTCAATCCACTGACAGGTAAGAATTTCTATCACATTTAGATTTACAAATTTCTGTAGCAGTGAATAAAGTCAAGAACTACAAATTCTTGCCTTCATTTTCCCTCTCTTCTGTCCCTTCTTCACACTTAAGAACTAGAGTATTTTTTTAATTATTTAATTTATTGGAGTGATGGTCCAAGTCCTCTTTATAAAATTTAAGAATAATCAATGAGGTCTATCTCATGTTTCAAAACCTTCAGTGAGTCCTCACCAACCTTGACGTTAAGTTCAAATTCCACTACAAGTTAAAAACCTTTCAAAATCCGGCCTCTGCTCCAGTTCCCAGCTTTATCTCTCTTCACGCATCTCCCTCTGGCGCTTATTAGCACTGGGGCCATCTGAAATCTCTGTCAGGCACATGTTTCCTCGGCCTCAAAGCACCTGCTCTACCCTCCCTTCTTGTCATACCATGTTTCCTAACGTTTACATCTTTCCACCTCCAACTGGGATATTCTTCTAGGCAGCCTTTCCTGATCTTGCTGATAGTAGTTATTTTGTCCTCTTCTGAATCTCACATATTTCATTTCATTTACCCCACTGTAATATCATCACCTTACATGCCTGTCTTTTATACTACATTACCATTCCTTAAGACAGGAACTAAAGGTTACATTTTGTACCCCCGTAAGAGAGTACCTGACCCATAATAGAGACTCAACATCAATTCGCTTGAACTAAAAATGCTATTCCACAACCAGTGTAATGAAGACTCTCTTCCCTGTGATTATATATTCACGGTTCCGTCTATTTCTGGCCCCCTTGACTCTCCCGCCAAAAGAAAACAACCCTGTTCCCGGTTTGCATCTACGTTTCTATTGTGACCCTCGATACCGCTGTGGGGGGACCGACGATGGAAACAATCGTGCTTCATACTACCTTATCATTATAATTTATAATTGCCCTTTGACAATTATAAAAAGTGATATAATGAACAATGCTCATTATTATTATCTGGTATTTATTAGGTGTCCGATATTGGACTTTGTGATTTTTGTATGATATCTAATTCAGTCCTCAAAACAGCCCTTCCCATTTCTTGTTTCAATAGATCTGCGGCGATGTGGCCACCTCCAGGTAATTTTAAATTAATTGGTTGTGTATTTTTTTTTTGTGGCAGTACACATAAATTGTCTTCAGAGATCATTTGTCCAGTATCCCTAAGGAAAATAAATCAGGATACAGACATAAAAATGTATTTAAGTCTTTTTTCCTGAAAACATTTGTTCCAGGGGAATTCAGTGTCTTTGCCCAATGTGTCTCCCAGGCTTTAAATGCACGAGTGAATTAACAGCATGTAGAAATGGCAATGCTGCAAGCAGAGCGAATTTATTGACTTTTGCCGTGTAGGAATGTCTACTGGACAGGACAGTCAGTGGCAGAAATGCCTGGTGTGGTAGGCTCTGCCTTGTTTGACATACTGATGTAAAAATGAGTGTTATTGATTAATTTTTTAAAAAGACAATTTTCCAGAGACTAGATTAGAATCTGAAAATGCTATTAACCTCACAGTAATGGAAACGACTCTAACTCCATTTGATGGAGGCAGCTGAGGAGAAATTCAGGTTAGGGGCCAATCACCTCAGAAGAATTAGTTCATTGTAACATGCAGTAGCAAGCAAGTATGGTTTTGAATATCCTCCAGCTGAAGCTCAGAAACACCAGGGGGAACATTTGCATGGGTGTCACATTTTTAAAGCATCCTCTTTTTTTTTGTCTGAAGAAGAAAAGAGGGAGAAGATAATGCTTACTTGCTTATGGATTCATTGCTTATCAAATAAGAATATTCCTTTCCAAATGAAGAGTCCTTTTGAACTTTACCAACTCAAACATGTTACTTACAGATTATTTGCATTGCACTCTTTGATTTTCTGCTCTTCCTCTCTATTATATTTAGGTAAATTATTCTCTGTTTGAGGGATATTGAAATAAGAAGTTTTCAATTCTGAGATTCTGAGTTTCAGAACTAGAATTATAAATAATAAAAGTATAAGATTATAATTGTCAATGATCTGAATGGGTTTAAAGTGAAGAATGTATTTTATATGGGAGTGGTAGGACAGAGTTCAAAGGATTTGAGCTTTACAAATTTTGTTGTAATTAGTCCACTTATCTAGCCAAAAATTAATATGCTGTATATTTTAGAAAATGCAACTAATTTTTTGTTAAAAGTGTGTTATTTTCATAAAATAAGATAGGCTCCAAAAAACAGTGATAGTGATAAATTCATTTAACATGTGAAAGTCATTGTTGAAAAATATACAAGGTAACTAACTATGAACATATTTTTTGCAAAATAATAAATTTCTAAACATACAAATATTTACAACTTAACCACAAAAATAAAAGAGAAAAGGACATAAACCAATGATCCATTCAAAGGACAATGATAAAAATAATAATCTTCACTAATAATCAAAACACAAAATAAAACAAAAGTGTGATACCACCTAAAGAAACTAACAAAATTTCACAACACTGATAATACCTATAAGTGGGAGGCTATGATGAAGTGATACTCACACAACCCCTTCAAAAAGAAATGCAGCAAGAATCACAACATTTTTATGTATGTTGTATATATTAATACCATTCCTAACATTTTATTTTGAAAAACAAAAGAGAGGAAAGGTGTATAAGTGCAACAAAATTGTAAAATAATTGAAGATATCCAAATTGTTCAACAGTATGTAAATGATTAAATACAGTAAGCTGTATCAACTCAATAAAACATTTGTACAATAAGTAAAATGTATAAATATGAAGCTAATGTTAACATGAAAAATCACTTACAAAATAGGTTAAAAAACAAATGCTAATATATATCTATAGCCTGATCTAACTATATAAAAATTACTTATATGTAAAGAAGCCAGGAGAGTGAAAAAATTAAATGCTAATTTTTAGAGGTAAGAAGAGTTCTCTACATTTTAATATAAATCACATTTATATAAAGCATATATAAATAAAATAATATATGTTAAAAATAAAGTGAAGTTTCTACAAAACATTGTATGATACAAGAACACTGGCATTCACTTGAGCAATACAAGAATGTCAACAGAACCTATCTCAATCCGTTCCTTAACCTTTCTTGTAACCTATCTTGGCTTCAGGCAACTACCTCATCTACAAAACAACAGGAATTATATTGGATCAGTAAGTCTCACACTTTTTAATCCTGCAATTCTTTGTTCAAACTAATTTTTATGTAAAATAGGTGAAAGTAGAGCTCCTGTGACTGAAGTGTAAGAAGGGTAGAGCTCTGCAGGTTGGCTCCATCATCTCTCCCCTCCCCAACCTCTTGCTCTCAAAGCAGTCTCTAAAAAGACTGAAGGACCCCAGTGACAAACAATGGATTAAAGATTTTGATGGTCCCTTTATATCTAAACTGTACTTATTGAAATTTTACAGTTCTTTTCTTCTATAATTTTTCATGTATGTATCATATTCTCACCTAGATTGTAATGACTTTTATGTTAGAAACTGTCTCTTATAAATTGGTTTACCCCATCTAAATTTGGTTTGCTTTTGTTTGTTCAATGAAAGAAACATTGAACAAACAAAAAAATGGAATAGTAAAATTTAAATATCAGTATTTTCATTTGCAACACAATATAGTCCAACAATAAGGTGTTCTGTCCTCTAGTTAATTGAAGTTATATACAAAGTACACATGAATTAGCAATTTTCAAAGAATTGTAATACAATCCAATTGGAATAATTTAGGCATATTAAACAGTATTTTCTGAGATCATAGAGAAAATGATCTCAGAAAGAGAAATTTTCTCTTTTTTTAAAGAGAAAAACCACCTCTGAAGTACACAGAGATCCTCTTGCTCCTAAAATTCTCAAGATATTTTTGGTTCATGACTAGGGTAGAGGCAAAGCAAGCTTACTTCTAATATTCAGGTTTATTATCAAAAAATCCTTAGAGGGAGTAGATATTACCCCTGTGAATTCTGATATGTTTGTCCTAATAGATTCACCAAATGAGATCCTATGCCACAGGACTATTCTCTATTTACCATGTTTAAAATTCTCACCATTAGGATAATTTCCCTTGGACAAATGATGATTAAGAAGGCCAATTGGGAAATACCTAACTACTAGCAAGCAGATCTGCCATTAATCCTCTGTCATACACTGGTTAATTGGATTAGCTAGTGGTCCTCCAAGAATGTGTAAAACCCCATTGGTAAAAGGTTGGAAAAGGGAAACCTAGAGTAGAGGAAACATTGACAAACTCTCATAGAAACCACAGCAAGAATTGTCTAGAATTTTGGAGGCTGTAAGATAAATACATGGAAAGGAACAGATGAAAGAGGAAATCCTGCTTATCTTAATGAAAAATGAAAAATGGAAGTCAATAACATTCAAATCACTTAACAAGACATATAACTGCCTTTCTAGCTGTATGACCTCTTTTGAGGATTATTTACTTTGGGAACATTAGTTTACTTTAATCATTACAATTCTAATACTTTAAACACTCTATCTCTTTAATTTCTGTCAAAATTTTACCAGCAACAAAGATAAAGAGAAAATAATCACCACAGCCAACATCATACTCTATGGGCAAAAACTAAAAGCATTTCCCTGAATATCAAGAATAAGACAAGATGTCCACTTTCACCACTCTTATTCAACATAGTGCTGGAAGTTCTAGCACAGCAATCAGACAAAAAGAAATAAAAGGCATCCATATTGGAAAGGAAGAAGTAAAACTCTCATTATTTGCAGATGACGTGAGACTGTACATAGAAAAACCTAAAGATAGCACTCAAAAATGATTAGAACTGATAAATCATTTTGGTAAAGTAGCAGATTACAAATTAATATTCAGAAATCAGTGTCATTGTAAGGTACCTGTTAATAAATTTAACCAAGAAGATAAAAGGCCTGTGCTCAGAAAATTATAGGATACTCAAGAAAGAAACTGAGGAAGATACAAATAAGTGGAAGCATATACTGTGGTTATAGATTGGAAGAATCAGAATCATTAAATGTCCATATCACCCAAAGCAATCTATAGAGTCAATGCAATTCCTATTAAAACACCAATGTTCTAGATCTCATGGATCTGGAACAAATTTTCCAAAAATTTATATGTAACCATGAATGACCCCTAATAGCCTCAGCAATCTTGAGAAAGAAGAACATAGTTAGAGGCATCATACTACTGGATATCAAACTATAATACAAGGCCATTTTAATCAAAACAGCATGGTGCTGGCATAAGAACAGGCATTTAGATCAATGGCACAGAATTGAGAGCCAAGAAATAAACCCATGACTTTAAGGTCAATTAATATTTGATGAAGGAAACAAGAACGTACAATGTGGTAGAGACAGACTCTTCAATAAATGGTGTTGGGAAAACTGGACAGATATATGCAAAAAAATAAACCTAGACACAAAAGAATAAACTCAAAATGGATTAAAGACTTACATGTAAGTGACAAAAACATAAAAATCCTAAAAGAAAACATCAGCAGTAAGATCTCAGATGTTTTTCACAGCAGCATTTTTGCCGATACATCTCCTCAGGCAAGAGAAACAAAGAAAGAAATAAACAGATGGGACTAGATCAAACTAAAAAAGCTTTGCACAGCAAGAGAAACCATCAACAAAATGAAAAGGCAACCTGCTGAATGGGAGAACATTCGCCGATGATACATCTGGTAAGGGATTAATATTCAAACTACATAAAGAATTTATAACACTCAACACCAAGAAAAGAAACAATCCAATTAAAAACTGGGCAAAGGATCTGAATAGACACTTCTCCAAGAGAACTTGCATGTGGCCAATAGACATATAAAAAGATGTTCAATGTTACTAATCATCAGAGAGATGCAAATTAAACCCACAGAGATATCACCTCACACATGCCGAATGGCTGTCGTCAATAAACCAAACAAACAGCTGTACTGGTGAGGATGGAGAAAAGGCAACCTTTGTGCACTGTCGGTGGGAATGCAGACTAGTGCAGCCACTGTGAAGAACATTATAAAGTTTACTCAAAAAATTAAAAATGGAACTATCTTTTGACCCAGTCATTCCACTTCTGGGAATACGAGGACTGTCCAGAAAGTATCAAGCCATGTACTATGAAAACTGGAGACGTTCATTGAAGAGATAAGATACAAGAAACATTGTACATGGGCCAATGACACCTCAGTCCCCTTCAAAGCAGACACCTTGAGATGTCACACAGTTCTCCTCCCAATCACTATCAGCTGCCCTGTTGTGTATTCCTGAATCTCATTGATGGTCTAAAATTTCTTCCCTTTCAAATGTAATTTTAGTTTTGGGAAAAGCCAGAAATCACAAGGCACAAAATTTGGGCTGCAGGGAGGCTGAATCACCTGGGTGACTTGATGTTTACAAAATAAATTCTGCATGAGACAGGATGCCTAAGCAGGTATGTTGTGATGAAACAGCCAGTTATCAGTTGCCCATCGCGACAGCCTTCTGAATTGTCAGAATAGTTTCCATGGAGGAATGTTCAAGCTTAACACAAAATTTGATGCAGATTCGTTGCTCTACTCATTCAGTCATTTTGAATGTGATGGCCACACAGTACATATACTCACTCAACAGCATCTCCCACCCCCACTGACCAGTACAGTGAAGTTGTTGTTGTTCATGCATGCTCATTCCAGTCCACTTTCCTTCACTACCAGATTACATCAAAGTCATGCAAACTATTCTCATTATATTAACAATGGTTGGACTTTTTCCAGACAGACCTCATATATCCAAAGAAACATGAAATACTAATATGAAAGAATATATGCACCCCTATGTTCATTGCAAAGTTATTAACAGTAGCCAAAACCTGGAAACAGCCCAAGTGCCCATGAGTAGGTAAATGGATAAAAAGCTGTGGTACATTTACACAATGGAATACTGCTTAGCCATATAAAAGAAGGAAATCTTACTTTTCGCAAGCATGGATGGACCTAGAAGGTATGATGCTAACTGAAATAGGCCAGTTGGAGAAAGACAAATACTATATTATCTCACTTATATGTGGAATTTAATGAACAAAATAATTTAACAATCAAAATAGAAACAGAAGCATAGATATATAGAACAGACTGACAGGTATCAGAGGGGGGGTGGTTGGGGGTTGGTTAAAAAAAGAGGACAGGATTAAACAAAAAATAATAGATATAGATATATAGATATACAGACATAGATATAGATAAATAGATATAGATATAGATGGATACCGTCAGAGGGGATGGGAGAGGTGGGAGAAGGCAAAGGGCAATAAATGGGGATGAAAAGAGACTTCACTTTGGGTGCTGGACACCTGATATAGTATGCAGATGATGTTTTGTTGAGTTGTACACTTGAAACATAAATGGTTTTATTAACCAATATTACACCAATAAATTCTATTCAAAAAAGAGAGAAAGAGAAAATAATCATAGGCTTGTCAGTCAAACAAGCCAGGGATAGGCATTTCAGCTCCATCTCTTACTGGCTATATGATTTGAGTAAGTCACTCAAAAAAGAGGTTTAGTGTATGGGGTGAACCTACTGATTCATGACTCAGTCTCTCTGGGTTCATCTACTGCTTTTCATGTGTATCACCTTGGCTAAATTACTTAATCTCCCTAATTCTCCAGTTCTTAATCTTTAAAATCATGGTCGAGGGTGATAATGATGATGATGACTGATAGATGGATACATAGGTATAGATACTATGTAAATACATGCAAATAAGGTCAATGATCTCAGGACAGATTAGAAACAATTTCAGAAACTTTGGTAACTGCCACTCACTCAACTTCCACAGAAAAAAGTTATTGGCCAAACCTGAATCCTATTGTGAGGCTGAGCATGATGGGCAAAGAGTTTATTCAGGGCCAAGTACACTGTGCACTGCACATTATACACTCTTAGTTCTGGGATTAACAATGTGCCCTGGCCCACATGTAAAGATATCCAGCACATACCCCAGAATAGTTGTATCTTAGGGTGTTTTAGCCTCTTATAACTAAGGATTGATCATAAGGGAAGTATTTGACCTTCCAGATTTTATGAAATGACCCTCATTAACCTGGACCTATCACCTGCCATTATATGAAATGTTTTGGGGAGTCACAGAAACACCTTAAACTTTCAATGGAATTAATTGCTAATATTACCACTATGTTACTCTCCTCTATAGGACTTGTTTCAGAGATTTCCAACTGATGAACTATGACACATTGGTGTACATCCCGTGGTTTTATAGGTTTACATGGAAATATCGGTCCACTCAAATCTTGGGTCTGGAGGTCCCCCATTGGATGGCTTTGACCTCAATAAGCACTTTCCAGGACTCTTAGAGAAGCCTCAGAAGTTAGGATCAGGCTCATTCTGTACGCATAAACAGAGAGCATAAAATGTGAGAAAATGCTGCTCCTACTGCTCCTTTTCTAGCATTATGAGCTTCCCCAGAGAAGTGATCTATTACCTGGGTATCCACTGTAGAATTCTGGGGCAGACCACAACACCACTCATCTTGCTCAAGAGGCCTATGGAGCTGATACAAGAGTTCACACTCAAAGAGTAAAGGCAGCCCAGAGACATGTTCACTTTCCAGAGAAGAGGTGGAGGAACTCCTGACTAATGCAGCGACATGCCTGTCTCCTAACCTCTGTCTTCCCACATGCCCGATACTTCCACCTGCTATGCCCATCTAGGGGCATTCAAGCTAGCTACAGGGTGAAAGTGCATGTACATTCTGCAGTTCAAACATAATTCTTGTTTTGAAATCTCTGATATAAAAAAGTGTGATTGAAATTGAAATTCATCTGAATTCACCACAAGACATTTTATATTACATTTCACATTGAAAGGAAGAGAAGAGCTATAAGAGTCCCAAAATATTCATTTTAATTGTTGAAAATCTGGGGTTGCTGTAAAAATAAGAGTTTTAAAACAAAGTTTCTTATCTATGTTACACAAATGTCAAGTATTGAAGAGATTTGCATTAAGTGTCTTGATCAATAACTGTGTTCACTGAAGCAAGTCAAGTTTATTAAAATTTTTTCAAAAGATTTGTTTGAAAGTTTTATAGGTATTCAATTTTTATCTTCTCTAATATTTTGTGTTTATTTCTGCTATCACAATTATATAACAAAGAAAAAATTTTACCAAGCCTCATGTAGATTCCCTTCCAAAACTCCTCCATTTTACCCCTGGGTACCACACTGGGTAAATCAGTCAAGATTTACTAATATAAAGAAGTATGTTAGTCAGGAGTTCCCGCACCTCTTCTCTGAAAATTGGTGATATGGGGCACTGTTGTGGAGGCTCATTTATTCATACATGCTCATAGACTTTCTCCTTAAGGGAAAGGAATAGCTGGGTTGAAAAAGGTTCAGATAACAGCAATAACTCTACCCTCAGGACTCCTCCATGCAATCGCTCTGTTGCAGTGCAGTTCCTTCTTCCAAACTTTCTGCCTGCAGCTTGTATTCTCTCGAAGGCATCCTGGAGTTCATCCTTAATATTTGACCTTTCCCATATTCTCCCATCCTAACTCAGTGTATCAGTCTTACATACCTGAATGCCAGAGCTATATTTCTAGAAAGATCCTCAGAGCCCAAGGAAAGCCTTGTGAATGTTAGTGAAAAAGGAGTCTCCAGCTTCATTCTCAAACAAGATTCAATTGGAACAGTGAATCATGTTATGCTAAGGCAAATGCATAATAGACAATCTTCAGAGACTTTGTATGTATAAATTTACTCTTTATTTATAGTAGATACATATTAAAAATGAAGACTGTTTAATTCTATCTGGAAAGGAGAACAAATTAGATGAGATGCCAAATACTCTGAGATGGCCCAAGTAAAACTTTGGAAGATTATCTTAGGATTTTAACAAACTTCATGATCATCCAAGCTTGCTACCAAATAGGTTTGTAAAATTTGTAAAAAAGCAAAAAGATCTTGGTATAATTCATTATAGCTTTTTTATCTCAGAGTACAGGTAATTTTATGACATAGTCCCATGTCCCAATGCCACGATACTATTCCATGACTGTACTAAAAAGTCCCCCAAATTTAAGGATACTGACCCATACCTACATGAAAACATCAGTGAGGACACTCAGGCAAACTTTCCCAGCCCAAATGATTTGATCACTACCAGAAATTATACGTTCGGTTGATTTGGGATTAATTTGGAGTAATCAGGACTGTTAATTATTCAGATATAAAACTCCATGACAGAAATGTTACACATGCTCTACAACTTGTACCAGATATGAAAAAGTCAACAACTCTGAGTGATCATGCTACTAGAACACTTTTATGCACAAGAAGTAGTAGCGAGAGACCAAAACCCTCAGCATGGCTTGTAGGTGCATTCTTTATCTGGCCTGCGTCTTCTTCCCATCCTCCACCTCCTGTTAGCTATGTTGGTACTCTACTCTGATTCTGAGAAGTCCTTGAACACCCCAGACTATCTCAGATACCTTCCCACTTTCTGGAAAAATCATTTCCCTCTCATTTATTTCATAAACTTCGATTCAACTCTCAGGAAGCATCATAAGCACTGCCTCTTGAAAGTTTCCCTGCCTTCTTGCACCACCAGAGTTATATTACATCATAGTCATTTGCTTAACTCTTCTTCTCCTCTACTTTTCAGGAATGCTTTGGCATCAGAAACCAGAGCCTTTGCATGTTAGATGTTGTCCTCTGGAACACTGATTGAGTACATGCCCTGAAAACATGCAGGAAAGGGTGAATTCAAAAAAATGTACCATGCACCAGATACAAGCCTGGCCCAGTGCTCTGTGCTAGATACCCTTATTCTTCATAACATTACTAGGGATGTGGCATTGCCCAATTCAAACCATATTCCTATGACTAAAGAGTTAAATGTAAAAGGTGAAATGATTAATACTTTGGAAGATAATGCATATGATATTTATCTAAACATTCTAAGGAAAAGGCCTTTCTTATAGGGAAAATCATAAATAATAAGGTCAGTTTAGCCACATATAAATTTAAATTTTTGCACATATACATGTATTTTTTTAATTGCTGAAGGAAAAAATGTTTAGCCTGAAAGAGATTTTCAGTCATTCATTGGCTTTATAGATGTACAGATTTGTCAGCAGCAGCATGGTCAAAAGTTTGAAACAAAAATATGTGTGGGTCAGCTTTCTTCATGATAGATGTTCAAAGGTGATGCCTTTGGAGAATTGTTGCTAAGATACGCATGAATTAATCTTCCAGTAATAGTCACTCAGTAATATTCTTAACATAGTTTCAGGGAAATGGTGGGCGTTAAATTTAAAGTTTACCAGGAGAAGGTATAAATATGTGCCAGTTCTTTCCCAAACATGAATCTGGAAGAAGAATAGTCCATGGCTGAGATTTAACTAACTTCCAACACCTTAACAGAATGCTCTAAAAAAAAACACCACAAAACAGTCATGACTTCCTTGTAAATAAATGCATGTACATGTATACTTGTACATAACTCATTAATATTTACATGCACATGAGTACCTATTGGTGTAACTCTGCTATAGAACCATTCTTGGAGACTGTAATGTCACGCTGCCTTAAGTAAAGCCTCTCATGATGAGACGATTCAACATCTAAAGCCTGTAATGCAACATTCAGCAATGACAAGCCTTAGATAGAATTTTGTTCTATGGAAAATAGTATCATAATGACATTCCTATGTATTTTAATAAATGTTTACACAAAGATTCCAAAGATTAAAGTAAGAATCCAAGTTTTTCTGTTAACAGCATCTAGTCACTTACATAGGAACTAAACTTTAAAGACCTTTCTCTAGAATGTACTGAGAACAGTTTGAATTTTCAGACTGTCCATAAACATTGCATAGGGAATCTAAAATGTCAAAGTAGAAATGTGTCTTTAAAAACGGAGTATAACATGGAGCAAGAGATGCCAGGGCAGCCCCTCTCCCCACTGATGGGTCCAGCCATTATAGCAGACATACCTGACATGTGTGCAAAGAAACCACTTTAGATGTCCCAGCCCCAGCAGAAATCATGAGCAACAGAGAAGCTGCCCAGTGGAGTCTGGTTAACCCACAGAAATCACAAGAAATAATAAGATATTGCTGTTTTAAGACACTAAGTTTTGGGGTGTTTTGTTATGCAACAACAGATAACTAAAACACTGACACGTGGTAACATTGAATAAGTCATATCAAATTTTTAAAAAGTAGAGTATAATCACCATTAAAACTCTAATATCTGAATTAGTATTTCCACTGAAATAAATAAAGATGACTGGTATAGTTACTATTGGCACATTAAACATTCCGCTAATACAATAGCTCTAATATCTATGTAATGGTTGAAGTTCTTTGCTCATGGCATTGGCTACCTTATATATTTCTTTTCACAAATTCCACATAGTAAACCATGTACATCCGCAAATATTTCTTAATTTAATAGTTGTGGTCTTGGTGATATATCTTTTTGATATTTTGTGGTAATATAAATTTATTGTTTAAGGATATGAATTATTTTACTTGCTTTATAATACAAACTTGAACATCATTTTATGTACATGTATAATGAGCTACCCCTATCATGAAAACAGAAATACTACTTAATCAAATTAATGATGTATCCATTATTCTATTATGCAAAATTACTTATATTATATGTAATAATAATAAAATAGCCTTATTTTCTCTTTACTTTTCTCAAATTTTCATATCAGAAACTACACATAATTTTCATTCCTTTCATATTAAGCTTTTAGAAGAAGCTGACTGCCAACAGCTAGCAGTCTCTAATAAACATTTTAATATTTTAATTCAACAGATAAAAATTACTTTTATTGTTTCCATTAACACAATCAGATTCATGACTTTACCTTTACCCTGAGTGCTTTATTACTGTTCTGTGTCTACTCCTTTTGTACAACTGAGTTCTCCTGCAGGGTAGATGAGGAGGAGAACCAAAAGCTAGACATGGTGTCGCGGGCCGAATGAGTAGTTGCAGAAAGGTCAGAGGTCCTTCCTCACACTGCCTCTATCACAAGCCAGCTGGGTGCTTTTGAGATAGTCAGCCTTTATTACTTACATTTTGTTATTATAAAATTGAATCATTTGAGGATATTTGGGAAATCTTTCATCTCTAAATTTATGAATCTATTAATTAAGGTACACCCCATTCTTTCATCTGTTTACCTCTTATGTCTTTCCACAATGCCAGGCAGTCCCAGAGTATGCTGCCTCCAACCCTGATGAGGAACTCCGTCCCTACTACAAACCTGAGTTCTTACGGAGAGCTCCACACAAAAATTGGGCCAGTGAAAGAGAGACTGTGAACCACAGAAGAAGAGGCAACAGGCAGAGCTTCCGTTTGTTTCATGAGAAAGCAGATGGATAGTGGGGAAAGAGGCCCAAAATTGACTTAAGAGGACTTCTTTCGTGGTAATCTGCCATAATGATAGACACTTTTGCCCAGGATATATAAATGAAATGACCTACATAGACAAAGGATGGGAAGTTGCTAAATTCAAATCAAGTGCAATATTAAGCTTACAACAATTCTGTGTGATGTTCATCAGAACATTATCTATAATGATGACTAGAAAAACACTATTCAACAAATAAAAACAATATATGTTTATGTGTAGTGATATAAAAAGCTACAAGATATAATATATACCATTATTCTATTTGTATAAATATCCTAAATGTCTGTGTCTAGAAAGATCTGAATCAGAATATTAACAATGGCAGCTTCTCTGAGGTGAGATTTAAAGCATTTGAATTTTCTCTAAGAGTATGTCTGAGGATGTTTATTTTTATTCTAAAGTTGTTCATTTTGGGAAAATAATTTCTGATGATGTCAGTCCTTCAATATGTCAATATGTCAAACTAATATTTCGTTTGAAGTTGATTTGTATATAGCATTCTGATCAATACTAAATGATTACAAAATTTTCAATGAAAAGTAGCAACCATAAAAGAAAAAAATGGCTACTAGTCTGATTGAATTGTAGAATAACAGTGAAATAGCTGGACTTCTAAAAATTAATATATTCAATTGTAGTAAGTAGTGACCATAATTTTCTTTGTAATAGTTTCTATATTAAGAGCTATTTGCAAAAAATATAGTAGAAAAAGATAAATATTCATAAGATTACTAATTTCTCTTAATAATTTCATCTAAATAATTTAGATATTTTATTATTCAATATATTCTATGCATTGGGAAAATATTCTCGAATTCTCAAATAATTTAAGATATAAAAATGATTACGACTACCAGATGGTATAGTAGAAAGAGGTCAGGCTTTGGAATGGAACAGATCAGAGCCTGAATCATAGCTCTGACAGATCCCAACAATGTGATCTTCTCAGATTAGTGCCTGGACCTTAGTTTCATCTATGAAATATGTATAATATTTTCCTTGAAAGGTTGTTGTGAGGATTTGAAGTTGTATATAAGTAAAGCACCTGGCCCAGCACCCAGTCCAGTAATGTCCATAGTTATTGCTGCAATCACTCTCACTTACGTAACAAGGACAACCAGCACTTACAAGGGGGGGTCCCCAGAAAAACAATTTATCTATTAAAAAGTGTGTATTTATTCTTACATGTTTAAACTTCAGTCACCTTCAAAGTACTCTCCATTTGATGCAATACACCTATCAAGACATTTTTTTCCACCACTCAAAACAGTTTTGAACTCATCCATTTTGATGCCTTTTAATGCTTCTGGCTGTTTTTTGTTTCACTTCTTGCACACTGACAAAACATTTCCCTTTGAGGACTTTTTGCATCCAGGGAAACCCCCCAAAAAGTCACTTGGTGTGAGATCAGGTGAATAGGAAGGGTGTGGCACATGGGTCATGTGGTTTTTGGTGGAAGACTGCTGAACACCCAGCACAGTGTGGACAGGTGCATTTGTAAATCACCTACCACGAAACGGGCAAATGCGTTCAAAGAGTCTTGAAAAAAATTCACTGAAGCCACACAGCCTCACAACAATGCCAGCTGGTGCACTGATGCAGATGGGTTCCTAGAACGCTCATCTAGTGGGGGAAGCCTGTACTACAAGGGGCTCGCCTGTTGGAATGTAATTCCAGTTTGTTGCAGTCTCCCCTTATATGCAGAATTGACCTAAGAAAGGCCCTGTTCTAAGCACTTTACGTGGTCCACCTCACCAATTCTTTCAACAACTCTATGTAATATTATTATTAAACTCCATTTTACGGATGAGGAAACTGAGGCACAGACCAGAAAAGTAACTGGCAGAATGCCTTACAGTCTGACTCTGGAGTATCTTCTCTTCACCACTGACTTTTGCTGCCATGAACCCCACTCATAGTGTCTTTTTGCAGTAACAGGTGCTTTGTAGAGATGGCTTACATGATTTACTAATACTACTACATCTTCTGAATAGTCTTTAATTTAAGAATTTAGAATTCATTGTTACATTATAATAATTAATTTCACATTTTTGATATATTTCCAAATATATACTGCAGGCATAATCTGAGAGATGATCATTTTTGTGTAAGTGGTCTGATAATTATTTGAGACTATTAGTACATAAAATATTTCTAAACAATCATCCTGGTTTGACCATATTTACAAAATCGATACTTGTACAATGTATAACTTATTCTTACATAAAAATAAATCATCATATACTTTGTCAAAGATATTCATAGAAAAGAATGGTAGGAAGAATAATGAAAACATGTCCATCAGTCTTTCTCACGTTAAAAAGATTTAAAACTCATAGTATATTATACTTTCAAATAAATAAGCATTCATGTTGTACTTTATACAAATTGCAGTAACTAATAAATGAAAGAGTTTTCTAAAACTGCATGAATATGTATGCAATAATTTTTTTAAATAGTAACTGCAAAATCTTCATGGTAGTTTCATGTAAGATGTTAAGCACTTCTTTCACAAATGGAAAAGTGACATATCCACAGATAATGGGAAGGAGAAAGCCCGAGGTCACTGCTCCCCATCAGCCGCTCTGCTGATGGGGAGAAAATGACCAACATCTTTAATCCAAAATTGAGTAAAACCTTCCTCTTTATGTATCACTTAAATGATAAAATGCTCATATCTTTCCATGCTGTTTTGTTGGTCTTTTAAAAATAGAATCATAAGGCTCCTAGAGTCTCCGGTCTCTTATAGTCCTATTCCAAAAGAAATTCTAGAAGAATAATGGACAGATAATGTGTGATTTATCTTGTTTTTAACAAAAATGGGAAACAAATTAGTCAGGAAATCTTTAATAAGGAACAACTTCATATTCATCAGACAATAATAATTTGGTCCTTTGTAGCCACATTGTCTTTAAACAGAAGAAAGGTGTGGCTCTGGCTTCAGGTATTGCAAAGTTACGCACAATACCTAAATGTCATCACCAATGCTCCCTAATGCTATTTCTTTTTATTTGTTTTATAATTATGTTCCTTAAATTTGGCAACAAAAAAAAATCAGTATCAAAAAGAAATATTGGTTGGGAGAATAGACTCTTATTTTAAGTTATTTTTATACTAACATATAATTAGACAAGTTTTCTAACTTTTTAAAATTATATGTCCATGACCAGTGATTCCTCTCACATTTTCTTCCTCATCTCTAAGTGCATTGCTCTGTGAAGTCTAATGTGCTTTTAGACAAAGGAGGATTTCAGTGAATCTTGAACTACAGAAGGTGGTCAAACTCAGATGAGAACTTTGACTCCAATTTAATCCAGGAACTCTGGACAAACACTCCCTAAATACATCATGTGCCTATTTCTGCTGAATCACAACAGGATTAGTTCTTCTTCTCTGACATGTATATTGATAAAAATGAGCTAAGTCCCCTGGAATATTCTCCAATTTTTGCCAAAAAGAAAAATCAAAGCAGAATTGAGAAAAGGGAAAAGTGGGGTGAGAACAGTAGTTGATGCTCAGAAATTCACAGTAACTCAAAGGCGGAAACCAGAGGATCCATGGAAGACCATAGAAAAAGAAGGGGAAATTTTCTCAAGGAGACTACGGTTGGTGCAATTTAAGGTAAAGCTGTACCTTAATGTGATGATAGTGTGGGAGAAAGGCATGGCAGGTTTTTTTTTCTGTGGTTTCCCTAAACTTGCTTTTACTTGACTTTCAGCTTTGGTCAAGAGGGACAGTTAGTCATTAGATTCCACATACAAGTGAAATCATACGGTATTTGTCTTTCTCTGAATGGCTTATGATGAACAAGCTAAAATAACAGGCAAAACAGAGACAGACCCATAGATAGAGAGCAGGCTGACAGCTCTGGGGGGCAGTTAGTGGGCAGAGGAATCAAGCAAATAGGAGAAAGGACTTGTGGACATGGACCACAGTGTGGTGATTGCAGGGTATGGGGCGAGGGGCATAAGGGGGATAAATGGTAATGGAAAAAAATACAATTAAAAAGGGTGCACTTAGAGTCAGAAAATTAGCCTATCTATTCAAAACCTAGCTAGTCAGAAATTAAAAAAATAAACTCCTATCATGGAGATTTGCCTTGGTGTGGTAAAAACACACTACAATATACAAATGATATATTACAGAATTGTACACTTAAAACCTATATAATTTCATTAGCCAATGTCACCCCAATAAATTCTATTTAAAAAATAGACTCCTAAACTGGTCAGTGGAGGAAAGTGCTCATTCTTTACTCAAGAAAAAGCTGTCATTTCCTTCTTCAGCTCCTATTCACTATTACTTTGTATAATCTTAACAAGTGTGGTTATGCCATATTAATGCCAGCAAATTAGAAATAAAGAAGTAGTATGCTCACAGAAATAAATATGACAAATAGCCTGAGAAGACTGAAAAAATACAAAGCAGAATCAAGTATTTCCAACAGGACAATATGGGATGAACTAGCATGAGCAAAAACAAAATTCCGTAGGCCATAGGACAATAAAACAGTATAGTATATAACAATTACCTAAGGCCTGTTTAAATAAAGCAAAGATGTGTAAAAGGTAATTCTGAAATATTTTAAATTCTAGAGGGAAAATTACATTATTCAGAAAATGGCTATCTAAAATGTTTAGAATAAACATTAAACAATTTAGAATGTAATTCACCAAGAATTCTGGTTGGCTAAGTTGTTGATTCATCATAATTATGAAGAATTGATCTATGTATTATCACCAGACTCTCAGTTGCTATTCAATCTCAGGGACTTAACAGAGTTATCTTTTAACTTTGGATATTGAGTCACAACAATGAAAGCACCCATAAACCTCCAGACTTGTTTTGCTTTGTTTTGTTTTGTTCGTAGTTGAAACACTCCAGTGGTGAATTGTACACTTTGAGAAGTGTCTTAAATCTTGTAGATTACCAGGGATTAATTTAGGACACTGAAATAAGTAGCAATTTACTCTAACAGAAGGGAAAGTTACTTGTGTTAGTAAAACTTATTCTATGAACCTCTTTGAAGACAAAGAACATTAACTTATGGGTACAAATATCTGAAAATGATCTTGATATTAAATAATGGCACATGTGAAAACCTAAAACTTCTTAGTACCAAGACATCCTAATAAAAGTTCAGGCCTACATACAAATTTCTATTAATTCTTTAGAAGAAAATATTCTATAAATGTATAAAAATTATATTACTTCAAATTTCTTTACATTAAATGTTGTCTATTATACTTTCCTTTAACATTGTTGAGGGGGGAATTCAGGAGCATATTATTTTTTTTATTTTGAGCAGAACAAATATTACCTTTTCAAGAAAAGCAATGTAAGGCAGAGTAAAAGTTGGTTATACTCTCATGCCTTGCTTAATAGAAATATAAATAAAATGATACAAACATTCAGGAGGCCAATTAAACATTTCCAATGTACATACACTTTAATATAGTAATTCCTCCTAAGGAAACAATGAAGTGCACCAAGATGACTGTAAAAGACTTCATCATAGCATTATTTTAATAAAAAAGGAGAAATACCTCAAATGTACTACAAGAGGTAAATAGGATTTTTTAAAAATTGTGACATATCCATATAATAATTATATATTTGAAATATTAAATTTATTTGGAAAGCTTTCATGATATGTTATGTGAGGAAAAACAGGTAAAAAGCCCTATGAATTATCTGATTCCATTTCTTAAAGGATGGTTGACTGTCTTAAAAGATTTTCAAAACATGCACATAAAAATGTTAGCAGCATTTATGCGTAGATGATATTTTCTTCATTTTTCTTTATTTTTACACTTTTTCAATGAGCATGTATATATTTCACAAACATAGAAAGATATAACTACTGCAAAAAAAATTGGTTTAGTTCATTGTATTGTTAAACATGCAAAATAGCTACTAATTAACCTTAACACAAAAGTTTCTCATGTCATCAAGTTTAATTTCATAAAATCACTGTCTAATTGACCCATAAGACACCACCAAGCCTTGTTAACTTCATCAAGGCTAATACCATCATCTCACCTGTCGTGCTTCTTTGGTTGTTTTCTTTATTTCTATAGGGCATGATCTATATTCACAATTAGAAGAAAAATAAATATTATTCTAACAGTGGTAGTATTGTTTTAGAACCACAAAAAGTTATCCAGAATGTGTGCAATGATTTAATTAAAATAGTTCTTATAAGAATGCCATTAATAAAAACCCTAAATGCTCAAAATAGAAAATTATATAAATTACCACATATTTATACAATGAATATATAATGTTCTATAATGCAGCATTAAGAGTAGTATTATAAGTAAATACTTAACAATGCAAAAAGACCTTTTCCTACATAATGCTATTTATACCAATCCATTTTTTATTCATAAACAAAAGTATTTGCATAGGGGAAAAATGGTCAAAAGATTAAAACCAAAATGTCAATGGTAATTTTTATTGGATAGTGACATTGGAACAATTTCTATTTTTTCTTTTGTACTTAATTAAGGTCTAAATTTTCTATAACAAACAAGTATCACTATGTAAAACATATCCTGAAAGACACATAAAGACAGTGGCATTCAACATCAGATGTTATATGGAGTGATTCTTAAAAATAGTTAAGGTCAATGTTACAGACTAAGTGACAACAGATACTTGAAATTTTCCAGGGCACAGCCATCTCTAGGTTGATCTCTGGAGGGTGGTCTTCTGTGAATGTGATCTCTGAAAGTTGCTGTCTTAACTGAGTAATTATCTGGGCATTTATACTGCTAAAAGCAGTTGAGAGAGGGAGGTGGTCCCCAGTTGCAAGAATTCCTTTTGCATACCACTATGCAGAGGTTCTCATCCTCCACTCAGGCAGGTCAGGTTCCCTTTATTTCATGGTGGCATGCCAACCTCGTCTCCTGGCCACCATGTAGATAAAACACAGCATCTTCATTTAAAACACAATACAGAATATATGTACTTCATTCACTTGGTAGTGAAGTCAGTCTTGTTTGTGTTTGAAGATTAAGATGAGTAACATTTGTAAATGACTTCAGTTTAAGAAACATGTGAATCATAATTCCTATAGGTCAAGATTAGTGATGAAAAAGCAACATTTTTAGATTTAACTTAATTTCTCACAAACGCTTTCTGTTCCTGAAATTTAAGATTCAGTTGTATATGCTCAGCCTTGATGGTTAATAGAAGAAAATACCGTATGTTTAGGAGAGCTCCATATTTTAGCAAATCACACTAGAAAATATGTGTTATAATTCTAAATAGTCTTACTAAAAGCTCCAAGTGATAAATCAATCACTTTTAGATATTTATTAGACAAAGAAAGCAGAGTACCCTATTCCCTTTCTTTTTTATTTTGTTACAAGAAAGCTCTGAGTCAAATATCCAGATATTTCTTTTTACTTTAATTATAAATATAAATAAGGTCTTATTCCTAATTTCACTTAAATCTTTTCTGGAAGCAATAAGTGCCTATATTTGGCAAGTTTGAGACTTTAAAGGGCATCTAAAAATTTAGACCATTGATTGTTAAACTAAGCTTTGTGTAATCTTAAAGCATAATACTTCAGGGCCACCATGAGGACCAAGGGATGCGAACTTGACTTCCAACCATGGCTTTTAATTCAGAAGATTCAATCAGAGGAGCTGATCAGATTTTATTTATGTGTTAGAATTTCTTAACACACTTATTTGACAAAAGGTGAGAAAATATTTCTAAAATATTTCACAGATTAGCAACTAAAATCCACAGTAGAAACAATATAAATTATAAAGACATTGGTGATGGTGATGATATTTCCATATAAAAATATTCATCACATTTAAAACTTCTAAAGATATTGTTGGTCATTTACTAAAGATGTATAACTAGGATCGGCATTATTGAGTAGAGAAAAATAAAAGATAAATGAAGAACAAGGTAGAGTTTCCTGGCTGAGAATGGTTCCTTCTTGATGCCTTCCTTTCCAAGACTTCCATCCCTCTAGCCTTTTTAATGAGGGGTGAGGAGTAAGGAAATAAAGATCAAGGTATATTCTGATAAGTTTGCACTTTAAAAGGTATTAGGAGGCCTTTAGTGAAATGTTTGCACGTGGCTGGTCCATCATTAAGTCTCAGACTGTTCAGCATCTGCTTTCTGTTAGATGCTGAGTATATGCCGGGTTTCATGAATTTGTTATTTAGCTTGTGCTCAGCTCCACCATCAGTGGTTTTAGAAAGTCTCAGTGAAATGTAGCCTCTTTTACACAGCCTTGTGAAAAAACACATTTACTTTTCTTGCCATCATCTATAGCTTAAAGCAATTCAATATTTTATTCTACCTACGAGAAAAATCTCACCACTCAGATTTCTACACTTTAATAATATTTTGCCAGCCTTGGAGTTACTGTAATTATTTAATTGTTGTGAATACAGCAGAAAAAAGTTTTAAAAAAACTTATTTCAGTTTATACCTTAGCAGCAACTGTCAGATTGTTGACTTAGAGAGTCTAAATATCTGTGTGCAGCCTTACACAGAGGATTTTTTAAATTACCTAATCCGCATAAATTTCACCTAGCATTACTTGTGCTTTCCTTCAGAGACATTCATTTGTATCATTTTTGGTACCCAATCAATTGCATCATTTCATCTAATCCCTTTCACTTACAATTTAATCAAAAGGAATGAGCAATCTTGGTTAATTCAGAATGAACATAGCTGTTTCTTTCTCACACAGAGCACAGTTTCCATTGATTTCAAAGGGATCATTTGATTCAAATTAGCTCTACAGGGTAGAGAGCAAGATAGGAAATGAGTGGCTCATTAAGAGTGTGAAGCTATTTCTTTCATGAAATGTCTTTGGTGAGTTCCACTTAGCTTTAGTGCAGGTAAAGCCACCTCCCTACAGTATCTATGCACATGAAGTATGTACACCTGCTGCAATGGGGAAACAATCCCGCCTCCCTCTACACCTCCCACCCCAGAAATTGCCCCTAAATTTTTGTTCCTCAACCTCAGCACTATGGGCATTTGGGGCTTGATAATTCTCTCTCGTAAGGAAGGAATGATGTCCTGTGCATTGTAGAATGTTCAGCAGCATCCTTGGCCTCTACCCACGACATCCCATAGCACCCTCTGGTTGTAACAACCAGGAGTGTCCCTAGACATTGGCAAAGTCTCGTAGGGGACACAAGCTCACACAGTTGAGAATTTCTAGATTAAACCAGTGGTTCTGAAAGTGTGGTCCTTCAATCAGCAACATCACACAGAAACCTTTTAGAAATACAAATTTGGGAGCCCCAACCAAACCTCCTAAATCAGAAACTTCAGGGAGGGGCTCAGCAATGTGTGTTTTAACAGCCCTCAAAGGACTCTGATGCCCAGTGAAGTTTATGAACATTGGCACTGAACCAAGGTCAGCACTATCCGGTTGAAGGACACTGTACCAGAATGGTCTGGGATCTTGTTAAATGCACATTTCTAAATCAACATCCCCCTTTAAACCACCAGAACTTTGAAACTTCTCTGAGGACATGGATCAGTAAAGTGTGTTTCGTGTGTGTGTTTTAAAAGCACCCTCAATTACTCAAGCACTTTGAATTTTGAGAATCATTACCCTATTCTCCAACACCTGAAGCCCCGATGTAAACTTATCCATGGTGTCTTGGGCCAAAGGTTCTGTTTCTAATATGTCCATGAAACCTAAAGAAGGAACATCTGATATGTTCTAAGACACAGTGTGACTGATGATCTTAACAAAGATCTTTAAGAGAGACAGAGCTGGAAATTCTAACCAAACCCAAGTGGTTTTTCCCCTACCCCAATGTGGTACAAGGCTTAAAATCATGACTACGTGCCGCACTGACACATGCAGAAGCCTGAGAGGGCTTCAGCTGGTCTAACTGCAAGTTCCCTTCCCACTCTGTTCAGGCAGATAAGGTCTCCTACCAAACAACTCCTTTCATGCTGGGGTCCAGGCACAGTGCCTACTTATGCCCAAGAAGTACATTTCAGTTCCCTGCCAGCCCATGGAATTATTCAAGCAAGCTGATCACACCTTCACAGGAAATTGGGGTACACTAATTGGTACCACAAAGTCTGTGGTGCCTACAGTCCCTGCTTGTTCATTGTGTTCCTAAGTGCAGCCCCATGTGGCTTTGGGAAGCATGTGGTACCCTCCATCCCTGAGACTCTTAAACTGCTGTCAATCTCAGCTGCCCAGCACCATGTGTTTGTCATGTGTTTGGCTATCTCCATAACTCCAGAGTGAGAATCCCTCCTTCATCGATGGGGTAATGAAGAGGTGATCAAAATACCCATAAAGTTGATGATTAAATGATATGTCACAGGAGGTAAATCTCTACATCATATAGACATAAAAGTAACATTGATCAAGCCACCCATCATCTACCAGGTTCTATGTTTTAGATATTAATACATTATACTCAAGGCTCACAATACATACTGTTCTCATTGTAGGGCAGAAGAAACCCAACATCCTAAACAATTAATTAACATTATAAAGTCATTTGTGATGTGTGATGGTTTTATGTCAACTTGACTGGGCCACAGGTTTCCCAGATATCTGATTAAACATGATTTCCGATGTGTCTGTGAGGGTGTTTCTGGAAAAGATTAGAATTTGTATTGGTAAACTGAGTAAAGCAGATTGCCTTCCTTTGTGTGGGTATCATCCAATCCACTGAGAGTCTGGGTAGAACAAAAAGGTAGAGGAACACTGGATTCGTGCCTGCCTCCTCCCCATCATCTGAGTCATAAATCTCCAACCTCTGCACTCCAGATTCTCAAGCTTTCTAACTCTACAACCAGCTTTCCTGGGTCTCTAGCTTACAGACAACATGTTATGGAATTCTCAGCCTCCATAATTCTGTGACCTACTACCTTATAATAAATCATAGATAGATAGATAGTAGGTAGGTAGATAGCTAGATGATAGATGATAGATTAGATAGATAGATAGATAGATAGATAGATAGATAGATAGATAGATAGATAGATAGATAATCTGGATAGACAGATAGCTATAGATATGTATCCAACTGGTTCCAGTTCTCAGGAGAACTCTAATACATAAGGGGAATGTCTAAGTGTATCTTGTGATTATTTATGTTGCAAATGGCAAAACAAAATTCAAAACACAATGAAAATAAAGGAGAATTTGTTGGCTCCTTTATCTACAAAGTCCAAAGGAGGGCTGGCCTCAGGTATTGGCCTTAAGTCTGATTTAAGGCTTACATTACAGACTCATTTCTTGGCTTTGCTTCTTCTAATGGCTAACTGCATCTCAGGCTGCTCCCTTTGTAGGCAGCAAAGTAGCTTTGGTAGTCTCCAGCCAATATACAGGAAGAGTGCTTACCCTTCTGAAAACTACACCTCTTTTGCAGCCTACTTTCTCTCGGTACAAGTTGGTGACCTAAAAATAGGTTTATAAGCTAAGCAGTCATAAGCTGGCGTCCACCAAGCTTGGTGTTTCTTGGACAATACAGTTAACTGCCTAAAAAATATAAGAGCAGGTTATATGCTGCTGGTCAGTCCCATGAGCTAGGAAACATAGCCAGAGATCTGCTCACATGGGTCTAGAAACAGAGGATGTAGTTTATTCACAATAAATCTCTGGAGCTCTGCCTATTCCCTTAGCACTCAGTTTTTTACTCCCACCTTGTCCTCTGCTTCAGAGAAGTATGAGATGTTAGGTTGAGACAGGGATGCTCTGTGAATCTGCCTGATCCAGAGGTTGCATTCTCACAATGGTGGTGACTGCCCCATCTGTCCAGGCAGTGCCAGTGATGCTTTTGCTGGGTTCCATGCTTACCTTCTGCTCTGATGCCACCGCCATGCCTCCGTTAGTACTAACCTTGGCTGGGAGCTGACCATTTAGCTTTTTGACACTTTCTGGCTCCAGGAGATCGGTTGTTCAATCCTCTTGAATTACTGGCCCCAAGCAGAAAGAGCTTCCCTTAGAAAAGCCATGTTTCTTCCTCTTCTCTGTCAGTAAGACTAGTTTCAGCTTTAGTTTATCTCTGTATTATGGGCCTCACTGAAGTCTTCACAGTGTAACCAACAAGTTTCGCCACTCCAAATTTCTGCTACCTTGTCTTCCATTGCTGCTATACTATGGTAGACATAGAGTTCATAGGTTCAACAGGCATAGATTTAACCTGTACATATGAAGAATGGGCAATATCTATGCCAAAATAAATGCCCATCTCTTTGCTTCAATGTGTCTAATTCTACTCTTTTAAAAATGAATACATTCCTTTTTGCTTAACCTGAAAGTGGGGGTCTAAAGGTCTAGGTTAAGAGAAAAGGAATGTATCAGTTCATGGAAGTTCAGTCCACGGACAGAACGCTGGTCATGTCAGCAGATTTTAGCTCAGTCTATGCCTCAGACACGGACCTTGTCCAGTGGTACATTGCAAAGTAGAAATGAAGTCAGGGATAAGAAGCAAAGTGTGAGGCACAGACTGAGCACTTAAGAAGGAGGAAATAAGAGCCAGAAATAATTATATGCATTAATCTCATCCCCAAAGAATTCAACAAAATTCTGAAAAGCTTACTAAATAGCATATTAGGAGAGGTGATGCTAATTTTACCTTAACATAATAACCCAAAGTGACCTTAAAACTGGGGTCATGACAAACTAAGAAATGCACTATAGATAGAAAAGAACAAGTATTTTTGAGCCTTACCAAAGCTTTATAACTATTAACGAGTGTAATCCTCATGGAAACCCAGTGGATTTATAGTTCCCATGTCACTGATGAAGAAGCATTTTGAGAGTTACCTGCTCAACAACACACAGCCAATGGCAGAGCCTGGGGAAATCACAAGTTCAACTGAGAGCCAATCCACCCTAAAGTCTTTGCTTTCTTCTTAGGGCTAAGTAGTCCTACAAAGCAGTAGTTCTCAACATTATATTCATACCAGAAGCCCCCCAGAGAGTAAGTATAGAGCAATTATCCATTCCCAACTCCCATCTCAGACAAATTAAGTCAGAATCTATAGGGTTGCAGCTTAAGGTATCACTTTTGAGAACTACTAAGGTAGAACAATAAATGTTTTAATATTTTGTGAGTTTTATACTATGAAGGCAAATTGCATATAGATAAAGCCAGCCTTTCTGTTTTGATAAGAGTGTTTTTGCCTTGTGGCCACCCACTCACAATTTGAACAGCTTGTGGAAGAGGGGTGTATGAATGTGTGCATGCGCATTTAAATGTGACCCCCAAGAGATATTTTATACCAACATATTGGATAGAATTGCAAAGCATTTCCCTTTTGCTTTGAAAAAATACAGAAAAATTCTACATCACAGCCTTCTCAAATACTAGATATCATCAGGGTGGCCTTCAGATACTTAAGCAAAACTTTTCCTCATTTTGTACTTTCACATCAGTCTGCCTAATAAAACTATTATACATTTGCCAAATTCCTGATGTTTGGAAATTAGAAAATTGTATCAACAGAAATAAATCTTTATCAGCATTTTTGCAATTTTGCTTTTCATTTACATAGCCTTGTGTTAGTTACTGGTCGTGACTTTGATAGAATTATACATAACACACTGATAAATAGGGGGAAAGAGACACTAATTTTCTTTTCCATCTCAAATTAAATATATAAAAGCAAAAAAAAAATATGCCTACCTTGGTTTTTTCCTATAAAACAGGAAATTTGGCTCATAGTTCTATTGCACAAAAACTTGAAAGGCTATTCTAACATCTTCTAAAAAGATGTAAAAGTTATCTTAGCAATCGTAAAGATACTTCAGTTAAAGGATCTGGTATTTGCATTTTAATGGCTTCTTCAGGCTCCACAAACAATCCAATACACAGTTCCTTCAAAACGAGCTATGATCAGGAACTACAGAAATTACTCCTGATGTTAGACCTGGTGCCTTATTCATCTGGACAAGGGATGGAAGGTAATGATACATGAGAGGAGCAAGGTCAAAAGGAAAGAAGTCATTCCAATCACTCGAGGCAAATAAACCCTCATTTATTTTAACTACGGTTATCAGATTGCTACCTGAATACCCCACATTAACAACAGCACCTGAACTGAAAGGCACTCATTATTAAAACAACTGAAAAAACTGAGGCCCGAGGACCATTTGCCTTAGTTACCTATTAACCTCTTGAATGCAATTAATTATATGGAATTCCTGATATGCTTAGCAGAGATGACCAAATTTATTTTATATGCCATTATGAACTACATCCATGAGTATGCTGTTTTACTGATATTCAGTGTTTTTGTCCTCTTTTGCACACTGTATTCCATGGGTAACAGTCTTAATATCAATGATAATTACTATATAAAATCATGTTATATAAATTTTAGGGTTTGTGACACTGGTTTATTTTTTCCTTTTGTGAAGTTCCTTTTAAAGAAATTACTATCTTAGCAGTGTTCCTGCACTTCTACATTATATTTTAATCAGAATCTATTATAAACATGTGTATACAAATATACATACTACACATACATATGAATTATCATAAATTGTATACAGAGCACTGATATTTTTTACACTGTGATTACACCTGACTTATAAACTGTTTGATTTGTCTGAAGTGAAGGGTCTTTGACTATTTTTCATGGTAGGTAATTGCTGAGTCAATTATGCACCATAGCAGTTCTTTGTAAAAATGTACACATTGCATTGCTACACAATCCTCTCTCTTACTCTGGCATTTATAGCACTAATATTTTTTAAAGTTAAAAAAGAAAAAATTAGGTGTAATTTTATATACACTTGTCCCTCGGAATGTTTTTACATTAAAATAAGATATATACCAAACTATATTTGTAATTTAAATATACTTCATATTTTTCAAAGAAGGTATAAGATTTGTTTTAGATTTTCACATGTTAGTCCCATACACTGTTGAAAATTTGATGATGAGATGTCACAAGAAGATGCAAATGGTAAGATGAATCACTTTTTAAACTACAGTTCATGGCATAGTTAGCTCACAGGGACAAACTTAAAACTTCCCATAATTGCAGAACATTAGAAAGAAAATACTATACCATTACATAAATTATGGTATTCTTTCACCTTTCAAATGGGTCATCTTTCTTGCAGAGAAAGGTATACAAATTTTGTAAGAGTATACCAAAAGACACAGTGAAAATACTTAAAGACACTTACATTCATGATAAGTTTAAGAAAAACTAGGACTTTTGTCTACCAAAAGTATTCTCATTACAGGGATAAAACTCAAATCTGTATACCTCTGGCCTCTGTTTCTTCCAGAAATCTTGTAGATGTCTTGCTGTTATCTCAATTGCATGAGAGTCTTGCCAGTTAATTACATTCATTAAGCATCAATAAATGTTTCATTCATTAAGCCCAATAAATGTTTCTGAGCATCATGACACATACCCTAAGTAGATGCAATAAAAATAGAGGATAATATAGTCCCTGACACCAAGGAACTTTTTTAAAATTTTTTTTATTTTTTAATTTTTTAAATATATTTTATTTTTATTTTTAATATATTTTATTGATTATACTATTACAGTTGTCCCATTTCTCCCCCATCATTCCCCTTCACTCTGCACACCCCCTCCCACCCACACTCCCCTCTTTAGTTCATGTCCATGTTTCCTAATTTCTTTAGCTTCTACTTTTCCCACACTATTCTTGCCCTCCCCCTGTCTATTTTCTACCTACTGTCTATGCTACTTATTCTCTGTACCTTTTCCCCCTCTCTCCTCCTCCCACTCCCCTGTTGCTAACCCTCCATGTGATCTCCATTTCTGTGTTTCTGCTCCTGTTCTAGCTGTTTGCTTAATTTGCTTTTGTTTTAGGTGTGGTTGTTAATACCTGTGAGTTTGCTGTCTTTTACCTGTCCTATTTTTTATCTTCTTTTTCTTAGATAAGTCCCTTTAACATTTCATAGAATAAGGGCTTGGTGATGATGAACTCCTTTAACTTGACATTATCTGAGAAGCGTTTTATCTTCCTTTCCATTCTAAATGACAGCTTCGCTGGATAGAGCAATCTTGGATATAGGTCCTTGACTTTCATGACTTGGAATACTTCTTTCCAGCCCCGTCTTGGCTGTAAGCTCTCTTTTGAGAAATCAGCTGACAGTAAATAGGAACTCCTCTGTAGGTGACTCTGCCTTTATCCCTTGCTGCTTCTAGAATTCTCTCCTTCAATTTAATCTTGGCTAATGTAATTATGATGTGCCTTGATGTGTTCCTCCTTGGATCCACCTTCTTTGGGACTCTCTGAGCTTCCTGGACTTCCTGGAAGTCTATTTATTTCCCTTGCCAGATTGGGGAAATTCTCCTTTATTATTTGTTCAAATAAGTTTTCCACTTGTTGTTCTTCCTCTTCCTCTTCTGGTACCCCTATAATTTGGATGTTGGAACATTTAAAGATGTCCTGGAGATTCCTATGCCTCTCCTCATTTTTTTTGAATTCTTGTTTCCTCATTCTCTTCTGTTTGGTTGTTTCCTTCTTCCTTCTGGTCTACCCCATTGATTTTAGTCCCAGTTTTCCCCTATCACTATTGGCTCCCTGTGTGTTTTTCTTCATTTCACTTATTGTAGCCTCCATTTGTTCATCTAATTTGCGACCAAAATCAACCAACTCTGTCAGCATCCTGATCACTAGTGCTTGGAACTGTGCAACTGATAGGTTGGTTATCTCTTGGTCGCTTAGATGAATTGGCTCTGGGGCTTTGATCTGTTCTCTAGTTTGAGCCATTTGGGGGGGGTGTTGTTTGTTTGTTTGTTTTTGGTCTAGTCATGCATGTTATGTAGTGAGGGGAGGAGCCTTAGGTGTTCACCAGGGCGGGGCAGCCCAGTCTCTGGGTTGTGATGCTGTATGTGGGGGCGGGGTCAGAGAAGGAAGAATGGTGTTTGCTCCACTCTCCCTTGGATTCCAGTCCCTTCCGCCGCTTCCCACAAGCAAATTTGGCCCTTCTGGTGCTGACGTCTGTGTGGATGGGCTTGTGTACATTCTAGGACCCTGTGGGTCTCTCCAACAAACTCTCCTGTGAGGCTGGGAGTCTCTCCTGGCACCTCAACTCCCACAAGTGTTTTCAATTGGTGTTTTTAGGTTTTATTTCCTGGCACTGGGGCCCTGGGTTGCAAGGTCTGTCTCGCTCCCCGTTTTCACCTGGATTATCTGCGCACGAATGTGGGACTGCCTGGTCAGCCAGCCACCTTGCGCGGCCTCACTAGGTCTGCCCATTGCCACCCGGTGCCTGGGGTCTGCCAGCCACTGCCTGCATGCCTGGGTCCCGCAACCTCCACTTTTTCCTGCCATGACTCTGCCCCTCTTACCATTCTGGATAAATGGTTGTCAGATTTCCATACAGTTCAATTTTCTATCAGTTCTGGTTGTTTTCTTGCTTCTAAATCTTTGTTGTCCTTAATTTTGGTTGTGAGAGGAGGCACAGTGTGTCCACCTATGCTTCCATCTTGGCCAGAAGTCCCCAAGGAACTTTTAGTAGTAATGATTATGCATGCCATATAGATGGACTAGACCAGGGTTTCCAAAATAATATATAAATAATTGCAAATTAAAACAGTGCAAATGATTTACATATGCTGAGGTAATTCAGTGGGTGATCTGAGAGAGGCAATCACAATGTTCTGAGTCATGTATTAATGGATCAGAAAAACATAGATTAATGAGCTAAGAAAGGACCGTTTTTCAGATGGTAGAAGGCTTACCTAAAATAGTGGAAAACAAGTAAATCCTGAAGTAGGGTGGCTGTAACTAGAATCCGAAAGAGCATTCAGCAGGCCATTGGTCTGACTTGCTCACCTTTCTCTTTTACTAATTTATTATCTGGCTGGGATCGTCTAGAGCAGAATCTCCCAACCTTTTGCTCTTCATTGATGCTTTTCATGTAGAAAACTGTCCTCCAAACAAACAGTGCCTCTCTAACCCAATTGCTGCCACCATTGTCCACTAAAAACACAAAACAATTGGGGAAGATAAGAGGTTATTAACTCCCATCTGTCTTTGATGAAATATCATAGTTTTCTTTGTACTGAAAAGAAGGTCCAGGCATGGCTGCATCATTAATATTGATGTAATGGAGGCCACAGTGGGAACTGCTACAGAGACTTTCATAGTCTTCTGTCCTCCCCAGACCACATACAGAGTGGGAACCATAAAAGTAAATTAAAAAAGAAACATAAGTTCCGTTGGACGTGTACCAAATGCTCACCGTATGGCACTGATTGTCACTGAAGGAGTAGAAGGAAAGGTAATGGTGGTGCTACTAGTCATTTATACTGATTACATTTACTATGTGGCAAACACCATGAGAAGAACTTAACGTGTGTCATTTAATCCTAACAATAGCTAATAACTTATTATTCCCATTTTGTGGGAAAAAAAATACTGAAGCCCATGTAAAAGCAATTTGTCCAAGGACACATGACAGGTGGGTAGTGCGGTGGGGTGATAAATGCAGGCCCTGCAAGGACAGAACACATGTTTTTGGCATGGCACACATGAAACCTACCCCATAAACACCAGCCCTTAATTCCTAACTGAAAGTAATACCTGTTCTCTTCACTGCCTATTGAAGATATAGTAGGGATTATTTTGACATCCATAAAGTGTTTTGACCTCCTCATGACGGCACCCGTTGATTGCAACTCCATTCCCTCTTATACCACATCTTTAATTATAGTTCTCATAGGTATGCAATCTCAGAACCGACTCACTTTGCTTTCTCTCATAGCACAGTTCAGGTTGTAATCAAGTTGTTATTTTATCATAGAAACATCATCCCTAAAATTCACTCATTTTATACTAATTTTTGGTGCTTAGACCATCATTAGCCTCAGTTATTGTAATCTCCACAGAGTACCATGTTTCACCATGTGAAGGAGAAATTTTAATAGAAATTGGGTCCTAATACCCATCGGAGAGAAAGAAAAAGTTCATGTGTTAATCAAGAAACAAATAATCTTATTCAAATATGCACATTCTTAAATTGCTCTCAGCTTTGAAATCTGCTGTCTCAATTTCACTGAATACTTACAGGTTCTCTATTTTTTATTGCTATACTTTCACCTTTAAGAATTTCTAAGGATAGAATTTTGGAGCTAAGAGGGAATTTAAAGATAACCTAAGGCAAACGCTACTTAAGAAATGAGGAAACTAAGGATCACAGATGTTAGGTAATTTGCCCAAGGTCCTTCAGCTAAAATGTGATAGAACTAGAACTAAACCCAGGCATTGTGATCCCAGGCATATACTGTTTCTAATCTGCACAGCCTTCCATCTACTCTCACAGCTTTAAATTTATACAGATGAGTTCCAAATCTTTGCCTAGTCCTAACTTCTCTCCCAGGTTCCAAGCCTGTAATTTCAGCTACTTAGTGGAATTTTAAGGGAATGTTAGTATTGAAAACCAGCTTTATCATCTCCTTGCCAGAACCAATTACCTCCATCCACTCATTGCTCTGACATTGCAGCCCCATGAAAGGTATAGGTTATAATAGATCTGGATGGACTCCAGAAGGCAGAAGACATGGAAGAGATGGTTTAAATCAATTCTATCTCTTAGCAGAAGAACAGTATTCTCTTAAATTCCATTTGCAAACTTCTTTTTCCAACATTGACAAGACCCAACAAATCAGATCAACAATAGGCCTAGGCAAATGGAGTCACTTGGCCCACTAGAAGTTAAAATGTGGCTCTGATGATTACATATGGTCCAACCAGTTTGAACAAAATTTAGATCAAGCTTTCACTAGTAAGTATGTATACAAAACATTTGTCTAAAAGTATCCTCTATGCTTATGCATCTTGGCAAATTATGTAGTAATAAAAGGCTATAGGAATATTTGTGCATCCAGGTTCACAAGCAATTTTTTCTCCCCTGGAAATGTTCTAATATGATAATAATTCTACAGTGGGTAGGTAATTGGGAACAAAATTTATTCCAAAACATCAAACTACTAGAGCTGTGCATGTCTTAAACTCTAACCCCTTAGTAGAAGCAAAGCATATACAGCACAATGCATAGAAAGAATCAGAAAGGGAGTGGCAATTCAGTTCTGGAGTCAATGAAGGCTATAAAATAATAACTACATGTATACATGACCCTACATTATGTAACGTGTACAGAAATCTAGTCTTAGCACACATAAGAGTTCCTTTGGGATCCAGAAAAGATTTGTTTCAAGCAGGTTAAACTCTGTGATACAGTGCAGCGTTTTTGACTATTCAGTGGTTTAGATTCATTTTATGCACAATAGGAAAGATGTGGAAACCACCTAAATGTCCATGGACAGGTGAACAAAGACAATATGGTATTTTTACTCAGAAAATATTTTTTTCCAAACATAAGGAGTTTTGAAACACTTCATTGAACATGCATTTAAGCTCACCCCATAAAAAACTCTCTGGAGTTATTTATTTTATGTTGGAGTGGAAGCTGTGGGCCCTGCCCCTTTTCAGGCTGGTGCTCCTACTCTCCAGCTGCTGTAAGTATAGCTTGGTAATAGCTCACAGCTGCCCCATAACCTTTAGAATCACCAAAGGGAACTGCCTCCCCGGGGAGGTTACGCCCTCCCACATGACCATCCTTGAAATCTCAGCTGATTTCAGCTGATATATGAGCAAAGAAGTTCACCCAGTTGCCTCAAGATAGGAACAGCTCTTACTTACCCCAGAGTCTCCGAATGGAATCAGAGTGAAGCCAGTTTCTGGTGAGATGCTTTCCTGCATAGCTTCATCCCGTCCTTTATCCATCATCCCTCATTCTCCTCCTCCTGAGAGACTACCCTCAATCAATCACTTGAACAAGAATCCCTGCCTCAGGCTCTGTCTGTAGAGAACTCAATGTAGACTAAAGAGAGGGGTTAAAAAAAATAAAAATATCTAAGTGCAAATCATGAGCCTTTTTATCTATAACTGCTTAATTAAATCTAAGCATTCCTTCTACACTCAGGAAACTTTGACCTTAATCTTATCCATAATATTTCCAGGTGTAAACTAAGGAAAGCTGTATGTGCCTAACAAATCTCTTCCAAGTTCTGGGCATTTAAAAATAAAAGTGACAATGGTCTCTATAGCAGAACTGTGTTCTCTTAAAAATAGGAAACATTTACTTTTCTTTCTTTCTGCTAACCATTTATAGTATCTAAAGAGGCAAATTCTACATTATCACCACTTTTCTCACCTCAACCTCTTCCATGTTTTCTGCCCCAGTAGATACTTCACATAAGATAAAATAAACACAATCAGCATCTTCCTCTGTGGCGGCCTCCTCTATCCCTCTGAATAAGCAAAGTTTAACGTGGGTAATTCTCACTGCTACTTTCTTCTGATTCAACAAATCCCAGATCTGTAGTGACTTTTTCTTTTAATTAGATGTGTAATTCACATACTATAAAAATATACAAATCATAGCCACAAAGTTCCATGAATTTTGACAATTATAACCATCCATGTTAAAGCTGTCAGATCCAAGAAGATATGGAATATTTCCATCACCCCAAAAAGTCCCTTCCTTTACCTTTCCTGACAATCTCCATCCCTCACTTGAGAGACAACCACTGTTTATCACCATGCATTTACTTCATCTGTTCTTTCCCCACCCTTTAGAACAGCTTCATTAAAATATATAAAATAAAGTTCACCCATTAAGTGTACAACTCAGTGATTTTTAGTACATTTACAGAGTTGTGCAACCATCACCATGATCCAATTCTGCATTTCCATAACTCAAAAGTTCTCTCATGAGCATTCATACTCCTGCTTCCCAGTGCCACACAACCAATGATACGCTGTCTGTAATCACAGATTTCCTGTTGGATCGCATAATTTGTGGTCTATTACATCTAGCTTCTTTCACTCAGCATAATGCTTTAACTATTACAGTATATCTGTATACACAGTATAACTGTATATCAAATGTTCAATCTTCTTTTCTAAATAATATCCCATAACTCATTATGTGTGTATACCACATTTTTATCTGTTTATAAGTTAATAGAAACTAAGATTGCTTCATTTTTTAGTTTTTCATGTTATAACTTCATATAAATTTAAATATGTTGTTATTTGTAGTATTTTGTGTCAGTTTTCTTTTAATCAACAAAATTTTGAGATTCATTCACATTGTTGTTTCAAAAACTTGGTCCTTTATATTGCTGAGTAGTAACATATTGTATGATTATACTGCAATTTATTTATTGTTCTGCTAATAAACAGTTGAATTGTTTTCAGTTTTTGTTTATTGTGAACAAAGCAAATATTAACATGTCTTTTAATTTCTCATTGGTGAATGCCTAGAAATAAAATTTTTGAATTACAAGGTAAATCTATATTTAATTTTATAAGAAATGGCCAAACTGTTTCCAGCTATAATTTCCTATAAATGGTTATACCATTTAATCTACTTGCCAACAATACGAGAGCTCCAATTTCCCACCTTCTAACCAATTTTTGCTCTGATCAATCTTTTTAATTTTGGTAATTTATCTGGTTACGGAATGGTATTTAATTGTGTTCTAACATGTGCTCTATCCGAGAAAGTATTCCAAGTGCATTGAAAAAAAAAAAGTATATTCTGCTGCTTTGGGGTGAAATGCTCTGAAGATATCAATTAAATCCATTTGATCTAGTGTGTCATATAAAGCCACTGTCTCCTTGTTGATCTTCTGTCTGGAAGACCTATCCACTGAAGTCAATGGGGTGTTAAAATCCCCAACTATGACTGTGTTTCTGTTGACCTCTCTCTTTAAGTCCATCAAGATTTGCTTTACATAGTTAGGTACTCCTATGTTGGGTGCATAGATATTTACAAGTGTTATATCCTCTTGTTGAATTGTTCCCTTTATCATTGTGTAGTGCCCTCCTGTGTCTCTAACTACAGCCTTGGTTTTACAGTTTGTTTTGTCAGATATAAGTACTGCTACCCTAGCTTTCTTTCCCTTTCCATTTGCATGAAATATCTTTCTCCACCCCTTTACTTTTAGTCTGTGTGTATTTTTTGTTATGAGGTGGGTCTCTTGGAGACAGCATGTATATATGGGTCTTGTTTTCTAATCCATTCAGCTACATAATGTCTTTTGATTGGAGCATTTAAGCCATCTACATTTAAAGTGATTATTGATAGATACCTATATATTGCTATTTAATTTTTAACTATTTTCCTCTGCTTTTTTTCTTTTTTCTTCTTCTTAGTCTATTGTGGTTTTAATTTGCATTTCCATAATGATGTTGAACACTTTTTCATATGCTTATTGGCCATCCATTTCTCTTCTTTTTGTTGAAGTATTTGTTCTAGTCTGTTCATTTTTTTACTGAATTGTTTGTCTTTATTATTGACTTGTAGGAATTCTTTATATATTCTGGAACAAATATCTTGGCAGGTATAAATGTTACAGATATTTTCTCCAAGTCTGTTGTTTGCATTCTATTTTCTTAATACTTTTTAATGAGAGAAGAATTTTAATTATTATGCAATTCTATTCATCTGTTTTTTTTCCTTTTGTGTTTGTGTGTGTGTGCTGCTAAGAAATATTCAAATACCCATAGCCACAGTGATATCCTCCTTTGTTATATTTCTAGAAGCCTAATGTTTTAGCTCTGAAACTTACATCTATTATACATCTTGAATTAGTTTTTTTACAGTTTAAGATAAGAGTAGAGGTTCATTTTCTAGTTGTTCCAAAACTGTAACTGTGGGTATTTGGCTATAAAAGGGGAGCAAAGGGAACTAGACATTGAGCTTAATAAAATGGGGAACATAAGCCTGCTTGCTTCACCAGGGAGCTACAGCTTTTCACACCCCAGGGCACCACAACACTGTGCTCTGCCAAGTGGATTAACACTCCTCCCTCCAGTACCATAATGATTGTTGTGGAGCACAAGGGGAGGTATGGACCATAGAGGCCTGTCAGTCTAACTAGGATGTGGAGCTATCAAAACACATGAAAGTTTGGGCAGTTGATTGGTCCTTTTGAGGAAGCATCTAGTCTATCCCAAACCCAAGCTCCTGGTTATAATCCCAGGGGAACAAAGAAGCTTCCTCTTTCTTGCTTGTGACCTGTACCTGCACAGTGTATTCACCTATTCTCTCTATGGGCATGTGGCCCTAGCAGCCACATGGACCATGGTTGTGCAACTCCACAGGCAGGCTGCAGGAGGGAACCTGAAATGGACTGCAGCTAGAAACACACGCTAGACTAGCCAGATGCTGGAGTGAACTGGACTCTAACATGGACCAGAAACTCTGGGCAGCGGCCTTCACCCTGGCCCTACTGAAGACAAGATTGGGTTTTTTCCATGATGAAACAGACAGAAATGGGACACTGGGAAGTCAGGAGGGGAATCCCTGTAATTGTCCATACGGGGATGGACAACAGTCATCAATAAACCCTACCACAAAGCCACCTACTCCCATGTGGGTAACAGGAAATTCTTTTCCTTTAGACTCCACAAGAACCCCACTTCAACTGATAACAGAACCATTTGTTGTTTTCATTTCTTTCATTGAATTGCTTTGGTGCCTTTGTCCAAAATCTATTGATCATGTATGTATTCAATTCTATTCAATTGATCAACTTGCAGATCCTTATGCCATAACATACCTGACTTTATTACTTAGTTTTAAAGTTAAGTCTTAAAATCCAGTGGTTATTTAAGTTCTTTAACATTGTTCCTTTCTGAGGTGATAAGGTATTCTAAGTTCTTTGCATTCACATATGAATTTTAAAATTGAATTGCTAATATCTACAAAAATATCTATTGGGGATTTTGGGGGGTGTTACTGAATCTCTGGAATTTGTAAAGAATTGATATCTTAGCAATACTGAGTTCCAATCTATGGACATAGTATATATCTCTCTACTTATCTCACTCTTCTTTTGCAGTTACCTTCTTATGATTTAGCTCTACATTGAATGAGCTTATGAAAAAGAGCTATTTTTACTCACAATGAACTAAATTATTCTTTAAAGGTAGCATATTTGTTTTTGTTTGATAAATGCTTACACTAGTTTAAAAAATAATAGAATTTTAAAATTAAAAAAATTGAAGGTCATTTGATTCAATATTTCACTTTTATGAAAATTGGAAATCTTTAAATAGAGATATAAAATACTTTTATAGTTATATTGTAACTAGTTTTATATTATAAAAATATAATATACTGGTTTTCTCATTTGATTTCAATAGTAAAATGAGGGAGGAGAATACCTAAAACTGCTCTTTTTGAATGTACGTACAATCAAGAATATGCAAATTTTTGTTTCCAGTTTCCTAGAATTAATTAGGTAGGCCCCAAGTAGTCAAAAACACTGGCATAACTTAGATGATATTATGACAAAATCTTTGGTTTTTTGTATTAATGTGTTTTATATACCTCTACTTTGAATGCTTATCATTATAAATGTAGGTGGAACATAAGGATGAAAGAGATTTCTTAGATTTTGTTTAAGTTGATACCTGTAGACTCTCTTTAGTAGTCACATATTACAAAGAAAAACATATAGAGAATGAAATACTTAAAAATACAGACATGTTTCTGGAGTGTGACGGTCAGCTGATTCTATGTGATTAATATCTAGATCAGGGGTCACCAACTATTTCAAAATACGCCTGACTCTGCAGGCCACATTCAACTCTGCTGTTACAGCATGGCAGGAGCCTCAGATAATGCACAAATAAACGAGCACTGCTGTGTTCTGATAAAACCTTACTCACAAAAATAAGCAGAGGGCCAGATTCAACCCACAGGTAGTAAGTTTGCCAAACCTTCAGCAAGAGTAGTTCTCATCAGTCATAATATAATGTCCATCATATATATATATATATGTTTCATATACATCATTATACATGGATATACGTATTCAGGTATAAAATACTGTATTACTCAGTATAGGGACAGTGTTCTAAAAATGACAGAAAAATCTAAAAACTGGAAATTTCCCCCTTACTCTCTCTTTTTATTACATCACTAGTAAGGTAGTCATTCAAGCCATATCAAAGATATTACATTTATTCTCTGTGTATATTTTATTATCACTCAAACAACTAGATAACAATACCTTATACTCATTGTTTCAATGCTTATAAATCAGATACTTTATAAATATTCATAGAAGTAGACTATTCCCTACAGAATTTTCTCCAAAACAATAATTATGCAAATTACTGATTGTCCAAAGCACTTAATTTCTTAGCAATATGCAATCTGAGCTAGCCTAAAGACAAGTTAATAAACAGTCTTTAAAATAAATGATAGCAGTGCCTTGTATCTATAATCAGTGATAAAGTTTAGAAAACAGAATGAACAATCTTAGAGGCAATTTTTAATTTGATAAACACATACTAAAACTCTTCCATAAAATATATGAGAGATGTTATAAACGCTGCAAATAAATTCAGCATATCACAAATGCTGTAATGTAATAACATCTCTTTCAATTATAGCAAAAGAGTAATTTTCTACCAGATTTTCCTGAAAAAGTATTGTTTACCTATTAATGTGTTTAACTTCACTGCGATCTTAACCCAACTAAAATGTTAAAACACTTATATGTGTGCTTTTTGTGAAAACAGAAACTAAAAAATTTCCTAATAAAATTGTAATTCTAATGTCTCTTCTTCACACCCAAATTTTCTATCATAAGTAGCCTGGAAGGCTTTGAATTATATAGGTCAACCAACTATGAATACCGTAACAGCATAACCATGAAAACAGGAAAAATAGCTTTCAAATAACTGTGAGAGCTGATTTAGAAAGATTTTAAAATATAACACATAAGCTATTTTAGAAATCATATCAATATGCTCCTTCCACCAAGTTTGTTACAGAGATATTATAATTATTAATAATTTTTATTGATGGCTTTTTTCTCTTTGTGTCTTGACTTAAGTCGCAATGAAAACAACTAAGCAGAGTTTATTGAGTAGCTCAACACCACTCAGTCACTCAAGACTGTAGGTGTCCAATGGGGCTGAGTACACCCCCTGCCTCAGGTAGCCTATGATCTAACTGACAAGACAAAATATACAGGAAAAAATAACAATAAAAATTTCATCAAAAGTTCAAAACAATATAAATTAGCATAGGGAGTCCATCATTAATTTAAAAATGAAGAGAAATACAATTTTTTATATAATTCAGAAGAAATCTCTAATAATTGGGAGTTTATTTGTGTGACCTGGGTTTCTTGGACATCAAGCAACAAAATTTTTATTTAGAAACACCCCTCAAAAAATGACTAAGTTTATAAATAAAACAAAAAAATAATCATATGCCAAAGTAAATGAAAAGGAAAGCAAATTAGAACACATTTTGAATAAACTGTATTATAATTAGTCAAAATCAGTCAAAAATATTTAAAAGCCTTCTATAAGACTTTTTAATTGATAAAACCAAAACAGAAAGCCTGTCTTAAGGAACTTATGTATTGTTGTTAGAAAAGAAATGATAAATACATAAATAAATGAAATTATTTCAGTTAGTTATATGGACTATGAAGATAATAACAATCTAAGATAAGATAGAAAATACCTGGGAAGTAAAGGGATCAATATTTTAGTTAGAGGTGGCCAAGGAAGACCTCTTTCTGAAGAGATTTGTACCAAGATTTTGAAGATGAAAAATGTGGCAGCCATGCAAATATCTGGAGAATGCTTTCAAAGAAGACAAGAATAGAACAGCAAGTGTAAGAGCTTCTAGGTAAAGATGAGCTGGGCATGTATAATGGAAGATACAGCAAAGGACACATTGTGGCCAGAACATCCTGAAAAGAGAGACAACGTGGGGTAATTTTAACAATCTCCTCCTACTAGAACATTTCATTTTCCTTGTTCAACATATCATATATTCTTTAACAGATATTGCTTTTTTAAATTATGAAACTGTCTTCACTTCGAATGGGATTAATAACACGTTAAACATTGAAAAGGAAAACATAGAGATATTGAAGATGTAGCAAAAGAAATTATCCAATAAGAAACACAAGAAGGAGAAGAATAAAAGTGAGAAAATTATCAGTCCAGCATGACTATTTCATACAAAGAGATTCACTATTAAACAGGCAAGAAAATCAAAGAGAAAACAATTCGGTTATGGCCAAATAAATCCAAACCAACTACCAAGATGCCTGCTTTAACAGTGGCTATTGGGGTTGAAGTCATTTTCTACAAATCACTTGACTCCCACATTTAAACGAAAAAAAAATGCATTGAAGAAATTAACAGTATCTTATAAAGGTAATTTTTACTTTGGATATCATAAGGTGTGTTTTTACAAAATAAAAGCATTTGCCATACTGAAATTCTTCTACAACACTAATCGACACTCAGCCTCCCTCTGGTCTGGGGTTATCAGTTTGGGTTAGTGAATGTGAGCAGATATCCCCCTTTTCCTTTGTTCCCCTATTTCTGCTTTTATTCTCTAATTCCATTTACAAATGTCAAGGAAGAACTGATGCCTGCCTCTCCATAAAACCTTCTCTGATACAATTCACTGTTTATTTTTTTTATGAGTGTTAGTTTTGTTGTTATAACTAGATAGCAATTTCTGGCAGCAAGAACTGTGTAACAATTTTAAAATGTACCATAGTCCTAACACAATATTTGATTCATAGTGTGCACTCCATAATTATTAATATAACAAAAGGTAGCAAGGCAGCATCTCAAATCAGTGAAGAAAGATAGACTATTCAATAAATGTCATTGGGTAGCCATCTAGAAAAAAATAACATTAGAGCTATACCTCATATTCTACAGAAGGATAAATTCCAAATAAATCAAAGATCTAATTGTAAAAGTGAAAGCATAAAAGTATTAGAAGAAACCTGGAAGAAGTGTTTTATAATCTTGGTGTGAAGAGGCCTATTTAAATATAACACAGAAGCTATAAATCAAAAGATTGATAAATTCTACAACAGAAAAAAATTTTAATAATCTTTATAGCAAAAACTACAATAAGCAATGACAAAAGAAAAATGGCAAGCTGGGATAAATATTTGCAGCTCACATCACAAACCAATAAACAATAAACAGCTACTGTTTGACAATAAATGACCCAGTGGAAAAATAGGCAAACAATGTGCACAGACAGTTTGTGGGAAATGAAACACAAATAACTTTTAAATATATGAATAGAAGAATAAGAAAAATGAAAATTAAAACTACACTAATATACCATTCTTCACCTATCAGATGGGCAAACATACAAAAGATTAATAATACTGTTCGGCCAGGCAGTGAGGAAACAGGCATTTTTCTATGCTACTAGTTAAAGTATAAATTGGCACAACCTCCATGGAAAGTAATTTGATGATATCTATCAAAATCATAGAAGCACATGCCCTTTCATCCAACATCACTTCAAGGAGTTTTTCTTAAAGACATGGTTATTTATGAGTGAAAAGACTTATATAAGGTCATTCACTGAAATACAGCTGGTAATATCAGAATTAGAAACTACCTAAGTATCCAGAACAGATGACTGGTAAAGTAGATTTTGAAATCCCCAAAAAGAAAATAGTTTGCAGCCACTTAAAAAATAAAAGAAGACCATTTGCTATTTGGGCTATGGAATAATCTCCACAATGGCATGTGCAGAAGCAAGGTTCGGAGCCACACACAGGCTGTGTCACTGTGTGCTCAAAGAGGGCTGCATGAGGATGCGCAGGAGGTCGACACCCGCTTTGCCTAAAATATCTGCACAAAAATAAACAAGAAATAGGTAATATTTGTTGCTTCTGGGGATGGGAACAGAGGTGAAGCAGTAAATTTTCATAGTATTTTTTACTGTGTACATTTTTGGGTCTTTTTAATTATGAACCAATTGACTATTCAAAACAAATGTTCAAAAATATGTATTTTAATAAATCTTCCACAGCATCTAACAGTGCTAATAAAATAGTTACTAATTAATGGGGGAGAGAGGCCCAAATATAAATACTGCTCTATGTTTGCTTATTGTTTTTAGTTACAATTTTTTACATATATTATCATATTAAAAAGTGTACATAAACTATTTTTATGAATGATCTAAACATTTTGGACTATACGTAAAGTATGGATATGAAGTCACTTGTACTTAACTTCTGAGAAAACTGCCCTACAAAAGCAACATTAACTTCAAGTATGGACAAGTATGTACTACTAGAAGGAATATCTTCCCCACCCCCATTCAATTTGAGATATTTTTTTGACTACCTACATTGAATAAAATTCCTTGTAAGATCTTATTTAAAACTTTGATGTGCTTGAGAAACACACTCTTTTAAAAAATATCTGCAAAATTGATATTTTTAACTGTGGGTATATTCTCTTCAAATTTTTCTTAACTCTAGAACAACTTTTAATTTGTTTCATTTCTCAATTAGAAAACCCCGATAAATCAGAGGATATGAAGACTTCTTGTTTCTATGGGAGATAAATAGTCATTAAAATGTTGCTTATTCCATCTGAGTAAAGACCTAAAGCCCTATTTTTTTTAGGATTACATGGCATGTTATAACTTACATAATAATTAAAAGTGGTAATGTCCCCTGTCCAACCCATCCCCTGACATTGGAATGTTTGTTTCCTAACAAGATGTAAGATAATTATAATTTTTGAGCCTCCAATGTAAGCATCATGCTTACCACCCAAATTTCAGTTTACCGAAACCCTAAAAATTATACTGACACAATTTGAATAACATCAAAATTTTAATAAGCAGTTATGCCAATCACAATTCCAGAAGAAGAGCCTAGAGCACAGGTGGCAAACACAAGACCCGTGGGCTGAATGCAGCCCTCCACCTTGTTTTATCAGCCTGGCACCTTGTTTCTAGCCAGTGGCAGCGCCGAGCTCCCTGCCCCTAGTTAAGAAATAGTTATATTTGTACAGTTGCAAAATTACATTTGACCCTTTAAAGGCAACCTTGAGGCTGATGTGGTCCCCAGTGAAAATGAGTTTGACACCCCTGGTTAGAGTGTTTAGCCTATCAGAAGTCCCTGGATTAGAAACAAAGTACATTGTCTTGAGAATAACTATAATAGCTATGCCCCTAATTTATTAATCATAAATATAGCAAAAGCTTCACTTGTCCTTATCAGTCAACAAAGCTTTTAAACCACAATAGAATCCAGAGATGACAAATTCTAACAGGGTCAGGTACTAGTATGGTTGATGAAAAGAAAGTTCGTAGGGAAAGGTAGTAAAATGAGAGACCCTGCTGCATTCTAAAGGGAGCAGAGAGTACTTCTTCCCAGCCCTTACTTACGAGAAACAACAAATTTGGACTTGTATGTGAAACTTTGTGTTTATAGGACAATTATTCAAAGTTTCATACAGTCACACTGTGAACCTTCTTTTTCCAGACCCTCGGGGTGCTCCCCAAGTATGCAGCACCATGTGCGGTTAGTGAGAAAATGATGGGCCTGTGTGTCTAGGGACCCCGAATTTGGATTCCACCACTGCCACTTAGCGGCTGTGTGACCCTCAAGTGAGGTGCTCAGCACCTCAGTCTCCTTGCCTGAAAATAATGACTGCGATATCTATAGCTTTTGTAAAGATTATAAGTAAAAAATATTCAATAAAAATACCCAGGCAGTCAAAAATAATAAAAATTGTGTTTATTAATACTTTCCTCTAGTAACCAAATGATAGAGTCCTTTGGTGGAAATTTCCACTTGATCTTCAAACCTGGATTTAGTGGAAAAATTGATAACAGTAGTCTACTTTACTCGTGGTTTCACTTCCCATAGTTTCAGTTACCCGCAACCAACTGTGGTCCAAAACTATTAAGTGAAAAATTCAAGAAATAACCAATTCATAAGTTTTACATAGTACGTCATTCTCAGTAGTGTGATGAAATCTCTCACCAGTCTACTCAGTTCCACCCTGGTCATGAGTCGCCCCTTAGTTCAGTGTACCCAGGCTTACTTAGTTCAGTGTTTTCACTACCTGCTCATCAGTCACTTAGTAACTGTCTCAATTATCAGATTGACTGTCATGGTACCCCAGTACCTGTGTTCAAGTAACCTTTACTTTACTTAAGAAGGACCCCGGAGCATAAGAATAGTGATGCCATAAATTCAGATATGCCAAAGAAAAGTCACAAAGTATATGTATGTATAGGGAAAAATATAGTATCTGTATAGGGTTCAGTACTGTCTGCAGTTTCAGATATCCACTGAGGTCTTTGAACATATACCCAGTGCATAAGGGGGGACTATTGTACCATTAATGACAGTTATAAACTACTGTGAATGTGACTTACAGAAAACATAGATTGTCTGTCAGGACACCAGATAGTCTGCAGCCAGCATTAAACATAGGAATCTGATTGCTTCCAACTATGAACTATGAACTATCACCCTCACCTATTCAACCAAAGAATCTTGTTTATCTAAGAGAGTTATACACAAACACACACTTTTAATGAGTGATGACGATGAGAGTAAGGTGAGAATAAAGGAACAGCTGAAATTTTCAAGAGACAGTATTAGCATTTTGGCTCAGAATTTGGGCTTGTGTGTCGAGGGGAATAATTTCTGTGTCCCAGCTTTATCATTTTCAAGCTGTTAAGACTTAGAAGAGTTGATACTTCTCTCTAAATACTAGCTTTTTCATCTGAAAAAAGTTGGGATAGTCTACTGTACCATATTTCCTCCTACATAGTAAGAACTCCATGGTGTTTGCTGCTATTGTCCTTATTCATGCAACCACATTCACATAGGATAGAAATATTTTAAGTAACATGCTCATTCTTCCATAAAATAGTTGTAAAATAATACATGTATACATTTTAATTTAAATTTTGAAATTCAGTTCATAATCACAAAGATGGCATCCAAAAGAAGGTGATTATGCATGTCAATGGCAAATTAAGACTCACGAAATCATTTGAAGTTCTGACAAGGGATTTATCAACATTTGATAGATTATACATGTGATTAGAGTCAATCAAATTTAATAAAAGATAATGTCCTTTCTAAGTCTTTCAAATAAAACCTAATATTAATAATTTCTTACATTTAAAGTAATATTTTCAAATTGCTTACACATGTACTATCTCACTTGACTCTCAAATACACTATGTGATGTAAATAGAGTAGGTTCAAGAATAAGGAATGAAGACTGAGGAAGATTATATGACTTGAGCAATGGCATTTGAACAGAAAATGATGAAGTGGAGGCCAGAGGCATGTTTTCTCACATCAATTTTCAGAATTCTATATACCACATTGAATAATTTGGCATATTCTCTTTTCTGTGAGCATCAAACTGTGATTTTTGCCTTCCAGATTTATCAGTGCAAACTCTGTTGACAATGGTTTAAATGACCGTAACCAGTATTTAAATCACCGTTGCCAGGTACAAAAGTACAGGCATTGTGTTCATTGTTCTCCAACCTCTCTATGTGTGATGTTTAATTATCAGCAGTATCAATAGGCAGGAGGAATAGGAATCCCTCTTAATGGGCCACCCCTCCTAGTTCCAGATTTCTAAATGAAACTGTCATGGTAACCATTTGGCTTAGCATAGCAACTGTTTGCTAAATTATAATATTCAGGAGACTAATGATATTCTAAGTTTTTGTTAAGACAATTATTCTGAAACTATGATTAAATCAAACCAGATAAATACTTTAATTTTGTAGAACACATAGGGAGTTAAATTAATTTGACTGGTTTTCCTTTAAATAAACCCAATGAGGTGCCAAAGAAGAGATCATTTACATTAGCTGCTACAGCAAAGTCAATTTGGCATTTTTATTAAAGTAATATCAATAATAATATTTTAAATAAAAAAGATTAAGAGATATACCTTAAAAATTATACTTGCAAACATTTGACAAAGGGCTAACAGCACTGTAATGTGACTAGCTCATCTTAAATCAGAAATAAAAACACGAACATGCCATGAATAAAAGGTGGTTTTGGGTCCTGTTACGCGCTGGTAAATGTTTGACACCAGCTCTCTAGCAGGAAAATATCTCTAATTGACAGCATTCTCCAACTTCCATAGTACAAATACTGCCACTAGGGCTGATTTTAAGCTAGCGAGGTGAAGTTGCTCAATGTGGAGTTAGAAAGAGAGGCGCACAGCTGGCTCTCACCAGCCAAGACAGGCTGGCTCCTGCCCCTGCTGCCCACACTCCAGAACCAATCCAAATCTCCAGAGGTAGAACACAGAAGCATGTATAAATAGTTTTTAAAAGTTTCCTCAGCGATTTTGCAAAAATCAATCCATAGACCAGGTTTTAGAAACTACTTGATTAGTTTGTCATGCAGTGACAGAAGTTTCTGAGGCTACGAAAAGAAAAACATTTGTGTGGCTTCTCCCCTGTAGCTTAAAGCTAGGTGGAAGTGATATTGGCAACACTGTCACCTAGGAAAACTCTGAATTGTAAGAATATTTTTTTATCAAGGGTGTGAGGTGGGGATGGCTGGGGTCTGGGGGACTGGTCGGGGGAAAATGGAGACAACTGTACTTGAATAACAATAAAAGAAGAATATTTTGCCTTTAGTTAAAGTAAACTGTAAATCATCCCTTTGGTGTCTAGCTATTTGTAAGCCCAAATGAATGGCACAACTTTTTGATACCTTCCTGAGACAAAAGAAAGTGTCTTCTTCTAATGAAATAGTCACTGAGATCCTACTCTTTTTCAAAGATGTTGTCTAGTCCACTCCTTGCTTCCAAGGGAGGATGGCAGCATGGTGGTATTTCAGCTCCTATTACTCACTCACATACATGAATCTCTTGTGCATAATTTGGTATCAGATTATCTAGTTGAAGCCAACAAAACACAGGCATTCCATTTGTAGACATCCCTAACTTTACAGAAATGTATAACCTTTTAATATATTATTTACATCAATCTTCAAAAGATAGGACATGATAGCATAAGATAGGACATTAGTATTGGTAAGTGTCTTTACCTGGGTCTCATCTATGGGCAATAATTATGCAGTTCTAGTAGGAGGTTCTGAGAAGCTTTATGGACATGAATTTCAGGACTTCTAACTTGGCATTAAAAAGAAAATGCATTCATCTCTTGAAGGGGTGTCAAACTCATTTTCACCGAGGGCCACATCAGCCTCACAGTTCCCTTTAAAGGACCAAATGTAGAGCTCCTTGCCCCTAATTAAGGAGTAGTTACATTTATACAGTCCTAAAATTACATTCGGCCCTTTGAAGGCACCACAAAGCTGATGTGGCCCCTGGTGAAAATGAGTTTGACATCCCGATCTATTGGGTAAATTTCCTGGTAGCCAAGAATGTCTTTATGGGCATTAACTTCTTTGCTTCCATTCTTTTCATTGATCATGCATGAGAGCTCAGCAATTCTAAGGGAACCAGAAAAACCCGAGATTGCAAACAAGAATTAACTGGCCCAGGCTCGGACATTGTCAGGTCACATCCATATAATTTCTGTTTATGTCTGTGTGGACCTGGTCACTGCAGCAGACTGGACAAATACATGGTATACAAGCGGGGCCCAGTTTGCTAGGTAGTGACCAGGCAGTTCTACCTGGTTTATGACTGTTACTTGGCTCTATAATCTTGTTATTTGGATTTAGAGAGGTGACCCTATTACCAAGGTAGCCCCAGCAGTCCATAGACTTCTACACACTTTGAAAAATGGCTGGAGGTCAATTGAAGAAAAGACTATCTTGCTCATAAAGGAACGAATTCATTTGTTTATTTTAAAACATTGTACCCTGTAAACTACATCAAGTAAAGCATTCCTGGGTTGATTCTGAATGGTGCCCCGAAAGGGACAATGGACCCCAACAGAGGGACTCTGTGTCATGTGGAAGAATAATTGGGAGGAAGAGAGGCAGAGTAGAAAGGGACTTGAATATTGTCACTCAGGCCTCTGAAAAAGCATCAGAAAAAGAGTCAATTGGGACTTTAAATAAATAAGTCCCATCCTAAAATGAGAAGTCACCTTAAAATAATATCAGAGAAGTAATAACCTTTTTGACCCCTTTTCTATCCCTTCCCCTTTGCTCTGACCACAGAAGCTAAGGTTCTAAGAAGGATGAGGAGGGAAGCAAGTGTCAGATAGCACAGTGGTTCTCAAACTCTAGCATATTCACCTAGATAATTTACTACAGCGCTGAATGCTGGCCCCTACCCCAGAGCTTCTGATTCGCTAAGGCTGAAGAATTCACATCTCTGACAGCTTCCCAGATGATGCTCTCAGGTCTACTGGACACACTATAAAAACCACTAAAAGAGAAAAACAGAAAAAAAGGCTCACACTCTCCACCTGAGTTTCCACCTGCAAAAAGCTTCACCAGGGTAGAAGAAGTCACTGTAATTTTTAATGAAGATGGAAATGTTTGTCAATAAATGGGAGTGGACACTTTTCCGTGTTGAACTGAGACGGCTTATGTGAGTTACAGACACTGCGGGACCCTGAGATAGCAGAAAAGCCATAGAACTGGCCGTGTTTCCATCCAACAGCAGACAAGTTAATCCCACTGAAGAAATTTAAAGGGGCAGAAAAGCAAAACTAGAGACAATTTCTGATTGTATTTCATGAGTGTGTGAGAGCAATTAACCTTATGAAATCCATTTTATATAAAAAATAAGTTGAGAGATGATTATTTACTTAGACATTTATTGGCAATTTCAAATTTTAGGGTTTTACTCACTAAGCAACCCTAATACTATTAAATGTATAGTAATTAGATTAATATGAAAATTTCAGAAATGTCTAGTACCATTTGCCTAAGAAAACAACTCAGCTAACACTTGTGCATGGTAACATTTGAAGACACTGGTTAGCAGCAGCAGTTCTTAATAGCACAGTGCTGGAGCAGAAGTCATTGCCCTGTTACCCGTTCACAAAGAGAAGAAATGTTAGTAGGGGGGAAAGAAGAGCCTTAGGTACAGGGCAAGCAACAGAGAAAAGCAGTTAGGGGATTGGAATCTGCAGTTAGATTGCTTGGTTTAAACAGTAGTAACCTTGGGCAAAGCTATTTAATCTCTCTAAGCCTCATTTTCTCATTTTAAAAATGAGGGTAATAATTTCTACTTCATAGGTTTGCTGTGAGGATGAAATGAGATAATGTGTATGAAGCACTTAGTACAGTGCCTGCATACAGCAAGTTCTCAACAAATATTATGGCTATCATTACCACATTAGTCTTCTAGAGAACACTGTAATACACACAGTAGGCTAGGAAATAAAGAGAAATTTCTAAAATGCTACATGGATGTAACGTGCCATTGTTGATCTTATTCTCTCTCTCTCTCTCTCTGTCTCTCCCCCATCTCTCTCCTCTTTCTCTTCGCCTCCCCCTCCCTCTCCCTCCCCCTCCCTCCCTCTCAGAAATACGAAGTTTGGTGTGGTAGAAAGAACATTTGAATGGGTTTTGCACACAATAAACCACTCAGAACCTCGGTTTCCACATATGAAGAATGGCAATCATAATCTAATGCTTAGGTCTCAAGGATGTTGTAAGATTAGAAGAGATGGCATGTTGTGAAAAGCTCATTCCAGCAGTGAGTACAGACACAGTCATGGAGGTCAAGGGGAAGTGGCTTTGAAGCACATTCCCTATGCTCAGGAGCTCTTCTTGTATCACTACAGAAAAACTGCAGGACCCTCACATCCAGGTTTACGGGAAAGTAAGAATGCTGCTGTTTCTTTGGAAAAGCAAATTCTTAGGATACAAGATGTGAGAAGATCACAGTGAAAATTCTTACCAATCACTAGCCTTAGGTAGATAGATAAGATCAACTTAAGATTTTCAAAAATCAACACATAGAGATCAAAAGAGATAAGTTTAATGATTTATAATAGGCAACAAAATAAAATTAAAATATTGAGAATAACTTCTGGCCTGAATTATTATCAAGTTTCTGCTCCTAAATATTCTAATTATATTGTATATGTCAATAGTCATCAATACTAATGATTACAAAACAATAAGTAAAATATTACTAAATATCAGCCCATTTTTAAAATGCCAAGTATTCCAAAACTTGTATATATCAACATGTAATAATGCATGTGATTGGCATCTAATATTATTTATTTATATACTAGATACAACACATAAGTTTAGTAAATATCTTAGGAAAGCTATCTTCAGCACTTCCAAATCTCACAGACACTATTTTACAATGAATGTAACTTGAACTTCATTGTACCTACCCTCAGAAGAATAAGGTTCCAGTTAGTCACCCTGTGGTCATCAGAGAAACAGGACGGAAAGCAGCATTGTGCCCGGCTGTAGGCAGGCACCACTAGTGGAGACAGCAGGACTCCTCCTACTGACTGTCTGACCCTACCCAAGTGATGTCACCTCCCCTCTTCTTTGAAAGAGCGATAATTGAAGTGGCTGTCAGCCTCAAATTGGAGGTAAAAACTGGGAGAGCTGTTAAGCGAGACATATGAATGGATAAGCCACCCAACCTCAGCTGGGGTAGGAGAAGTAATTGTAGTTTTGAATGAAGATGAAAATGTTTGTCAATACATGGGTGTAGACACTTTTCCTTATTGAACTGAGATGGCTTATGTGGGTTACAGACACTGGAGGACCCTGAGAGATCAGAAAAGCCAAAAAACTGGCTGCATTTCCATCCAGCAACAGACAAGCTAGTGACACTATTTAAAAGGGTCAGGGAAACAAAAGTAAAGAGCCTTCCTAATCAGGACCCATGATTGTGTGAATTACAAAGGTAAGGCAGCTTTGCCACCACGTTTCCTCACCTGTAAAATGAGGTATGAGAGTTACCACTGATGGTCTTTGAAGCATGTAAATTCCACAATCCTAGGCTTAAACTGAAGGTGCCAAAGCAAAAGTTGAGGAAGGCCCTCTCTCATTGAACCCCATTCCAAGATACAGACACCAACCCCCAAACCACAAACCATGTTTTAAACTTCTTCCTTCATAGACTGCCAGACACAGCAGAGATTGTTTGGGTGGCAGCATTACCTAAGGCAACGCACATCTTAACTATAGACAGGCTTTCCTTCTAAAAGAGCTTTGAAAACAGCTTAATTGTGATTAAAAAAGCCATTGAAATTCAGCGCAACTAGAAGACAGACTGAATTTATCCCAGTATTAAAATCAACAACCTTGAAGTAAAATATATCCGTATGGATTTTATACATTTTTTTAAAAATGGGTCCTCAATAGGTATGACTATGTGTAATATTTAAATATTTATACATGATTTTGCATTTTACTGCAACCCTAGAAGATTATTCGTTTATCTAATCAATACTCAGTGTATTAAGGGGATTTGAATTGAAGAAAGTTGTCATTTAAAATGGCCAAACATGCTGAATGAAAATTATCCCTTTTTAATACCTCTTTTCTAATTAATAAGTGTTTCTCTAAAATTTCAAAGGAACCAGGTATTCAATAAATAAAATAAATAAAATACGAATCCTAGACATTTTTCCATTATCCTGATTTGGATGGTGTTTTAGGACTAAAAGGGACCTTTAAGGGTCACCTCTTTAATCCCCCAGCATCACACATGCGCTAGTGGTAATCTCATGAGTGTTTGAATCCTGCAAGTTCCAGGGACCAGTTCACTGCCTTTCATTTTATCATCAGAGAGCATGAATTATTAGAATTTCTTTCCTTCTGCCAAAATTCAACCTAAATTTTTAACTTAGAAAATGAACAAAATGACCAAATAATTTAATGACCAGTATCTACATTTGGAATAACATTTTAATAGGAGCAAACAACTTGTTAATTTAATTCAATTGTGACTGCAGTCATGTGGCATTAAAAAAACCACTCTGCCACACGGGTGGAACACATTTCCATGGTACTGTTCTTAGCATTGCAGAGACTAGCTACACTCGTCCTATTCCCCTCATTCGGAGCCTGCAACTGTCCATGGCCATGTGCAAGTCCTAAAAAACAAGTCAGTGAGCCCTGCTCTGCCTGAGCCAATTAGAATGAGGCCTCACTGAATATAAGAGTCATGGTCTTAAAGGTCTGGAATTTATCAGCCAAAATTCATGTCTTCCCTGTCCCCAGCATTCCCAAGCCTCAGGCTAAACCCTTCATCCTACTGTCCATACTAGTCTCTATTTCTAGGCTTCAGCCATGCTTCCTCCTCTAAATTTGAGTGCATTTGCCTGAAATCCCAACAGTATGCCTACATCTTGTCTCCTTAATGGGGCTAGACCCTAGATATTTGTATCCTCAGCCACTAGCTGAGGTTCTGGTTCTATCTGCATCCATTCTTCCAGAAACAAGCTACCTCTACCTAATTAGAATTATCTATTCATTACAGTTGCTTCTCTGACTAGATCCCTACTCATCATTTTCAGAACTCAGTGATGTTCATGGTAGTTCAGACTTGAACTGCTTCTCCTTGAACAATGGAATAAGGACTCCTGGCCACATTCGGTAGGAGTCAGCCATGCCGCCATAATAATCTTTCTTAGGGGCATCATGAGGGGATAGAAGAGGTCTTGGACCAGGCCAGTTTTCCAAGCCTTGTCTGACTTACTCCACTTACATGCTATTGAGGTCCTAAAATGCCTGGTGCTAGAAACCCTATCAGATTAATTGGGCAATAAATTTAAAAGAGGACATTTCTTAAAGATCTATAGGAAGTTGATTCTGACTAAGGTACAGGGATTAATACACAGTAGTTAAATAAGCAATTAAGAATATATATACCCTGAGCAACAGTTCTATAGGATGTGTTGGTAAATGGATCTAATAGTGACAGAGTGAAGCAACTAATTTCAACCTATGTAGGAAGACATTTTTTAGCAGAAAAATCTGACCATTGACCCTTAAATCACATCCTATACATGACTTCCATGGGGCAAAATTATAACCTTGCTTTCCTAATCCTACCAATACATACTAATCTTCCCCTTCTGGCAGCCTTGTCTGTTATGTACATATGGTGACTGTATTCTCTCGCATTTTTCTCTATCTCATGTGAATGCATCTTATCTCTACAAACAAATTACAAATTCAATACCTTACCTTGTACCAGGAATGTTTTCAGTAAACAATAAATTCTTATTGAATAAAATTGAATCTAACTGAAATAAAGCAAATTGGGAGAAAGATGACTTTATATCGCAGAAAAACTAAGTTGACAAGGGAGTTGAATAAAATGCTTAATAGAGTTCTGAGACTGGATAACTGAGGCTAAGAGAAAGGCTGAAAACAGTATTGCACAAATTTTAGAAAACATGGAACTATAATACAGGCAAATGCTGTCAGTTATTGATTGTGGTGGGCAGAGTAATGGCCCCCTGACGACATTCACTTCCTAATCCCTAGAACCCGTGAATATATTACTTCAAGTCAAATGGAACTTTGCAGGTGTGATTAAGTTAAAGATCTTTACATGGAGGATTATCCAGGTAGGCCCAATTAATCACTTAAGCCCTTGAAATTGGAAGAGGGGGGCAGAAGAATGGGTCAGAGAGATGACGTGGAAGAAAAGGAGAGATTTGAAGCATGAAAGGAATTTGACTTGCCATTGCAGGCTTTGCAGGTGGGAAAGGGGACAATGATAAGCCAAGAAAGGCATCTGACCTTACATGCTGAAAATGGCCTTCAACTACCAGTCAGCAATAATGCCCTCAAGGGCAGGATGCTAAGTGAAAGAAGTCAAGAAAAGATGACAAATGTCATGTGCTCTCTCTTATATGTGAAATCTGAAACTAACAAGCAAATGAAAACCAAGCTCATAGATACAGAGAACAAATTAATGGTAAAAATAAATGAATAAATAAATAAATAAATAGCCCATGCCATTCCCCTCCATGCAATACTTGGGACATACACTGGAAACTGGGAGAGGTCAGAGCTACTCTGTACAGGCCAAAGGCCTGAGGTTCCTGAGCAGCCAGAGGGCAAGAAATATGAAAGTGAGAGGTTGATAGAATGGGCTTAACAGTCAGACCAAGTACCGTATTTTTCAGACTAAGAAAAGATGCACCCCCCAAATCTGAGAGGGAAAGGGTAGTGCGTCTTATAGTCCAAATGTAGCTTACCCGGCTCGCTGTAAGTGAGGGGGGCAGGCTGCGGCCTATGTTATTTATGTTATTAAATATTTTACCACATTTTTTGCTTCAAAATTTGTTTTCCTATTTTCCTCCTCTAAAACCTAGGTGCATCTTATGGTACAGTGCATCTTATAGTCCTAAATACTGTATACTGGAATCTGGCATCTGTGTGATCTTAGTCAAGTTACTTCACTTCTCTGAGCCTTTCTTTCCTCATCATAAAGTGGAGCTAATAAAATCTGCCTCTGGGGGTGGTGTGAGGTTTAAAAAACATATTTGAGTATTATTTTTCTACATGATTCTTCCATACCAGTTCTTATCCTTGCTTTCATTAAGAAGGGAAGAAAAGGGAAGGGAAGGGAAGGGAAGGGAAGGGAAGGGAAGGGAAGGGAA